>JAGDQP010007762.1:0-65885 GCA_022664845.1 Lepisma saccharinum | reverse complement strand
TCGTTTAAATCTAGGTATTCGGCTCTTCTTTCGAAGACTTCATCGACCAGCAACAAAAGCTCCCCGGGATCCGTTGGTATGTTGTTCCTTTTCAGCGTTATTCTATCGACAGCGTTTGGTATTGGAAAAGTTATTCGTTCTCCTTCATCCTGCAGGTTCCTAACCAAATGTCTCAAGGCAACAACTAAGATCTGTGGGTCTTCTAATATTGATAATTTGTATGCCTTTTCTTGTATTCCATAATTCCAATTTTGGGTCATAGATGGTTTCTCTAATGATTCTCTTCGTTTGCTTTTTGTTTTCTTGATATTGTTTCCTCTTTCTCTTCTTTTTTTGGGCTTTCTTCGCTGTTGTCTACAATGTCAACACTTGGTTCTGCCAAGATTTCTTCATGTTCTTACCACGAACATTCGAATCTTCCTTTATTTCTTCAGCAAATTCAACGCATTCATTTCCAGTTCTATCGCTTGGTGTAAAAAGTTGCAGCCATCTTCGTCGCCAAGTTTTCTTTTTTTCATTTTGCACCCCAATCTCCTTTTTATTCGTTACGTTAAGTTCGTCCTCGTTTTTATTTTCCCTTATCCTTCTTCTGAATTCAATTAGCCTATTCCTGTCTCTCTTCTTTTGTGATGGAGATTTGTTTTTCACTTTTCTTTGTTCCAAAAATGTTTGATATTGATCCTCTTCTAATGTATCTGTTGCGTGACTAATTTCCATGTCCGCATTAGAATCTGATGACATTGTTTTATTTTCGTCCTCAGAGTCTGAGTCTTGTATCTGGAGTATTAATTTCTGCTGTTCTTGTTCATGGATAATTATGTTTGTGGCTTGTTTCCTTCTTGGTGGATAAAAAATACTGAAGGTTCCTTTATCGCTACTAATTAGGTTTTTCATTATTCGTTTGCCTGGTACAAACATTTTAAAAATTAATTTGTTATTTTCTTTATTATATTCCTCGAATTCTTCAAGGACTTGGTCCAGGTTGTACCTCCATAATCCCATACCAATGCACGGGATATTTATTTCTATTTTCTTCTCCAATTTGACTCCCTGGTAGTACACCAACACGGTACGAAGATCTTGTTTAAAATTCTCCTTGGTTGATCTTACGTGAATAAATTGACACCCATATTTATTCTCAGAATAATAAATAATTACCTCGCTGCAATCGCTTCTGCTAATTTTCAATTGTTTCATTTCTTCCAAATTAAAGTCAGTGTGGGATTCAACCACATCCACAGCGAATCCTCTCGGAAAGGTTGCCAGATCTATATTTATGAAATGCATTATTATTTGTTTTTCTCGTTTACAATTTAGCCAGTCTTCGGTTATTATCAGTGAGTTTTCTTCCTTATATGTCTCCTCTATTTTCCCAGCCATTCAATGAACTTTCTTTCTTCGTCTTTATCAACCCAAGTCTTTTTCTTAATCCATATTCTAGCTCGTTGTAGATCTTCAGTGATTCTAAAATCCATAATTTGTTTTAATAATGAGTCTCGCTTCGAGTATCTTGTACGTCTGGCAGTCCTTTAGTTCTTTAGCTTTGCATTCTTTTCTTCTTAGTTTGCAGGGTATACAAATGGCTTGTTGATTTTTTTCCCCGCAATTTTCTCGTCGATGTCCTTTTTCTCCGCAGTGTGTACAGACTTCGTCGTCTCCGCAAAATCGAGTTGTATGACCGAGGTCTCTGCATTTAAAGCATTTAGCTACAACTAAAAAGTCTTTGTGCATATGGCCCGTATAGTTTATGTAGAGCCTTGGCTTAGCCATTAATAGTTTTCTTGTCCTTGGGGCAACCAAAATCACCACGTGACAGGTCCTCTTATTTTTGGGCCCTGTTCTAAATTTAACTTTAGTGTCCCTCATTGCCTTCTGCGCCTCTTCTTCTTCATCTATGTTTGTATTAATAATTTTCCTCACAATTTCCTCATCCTTCAGATCAGATTCCACGTTATATACTATGATCTGTGGATTGCGCTTCTTCTGTTCCTCTACATTGAATGTTTCCTTTATCCCTTACTTGTTAATTATTTTATTTGCATCTTCTTTAGTTTCAGCCTGAACAACCATTAAGTTTTTTCCCGTAAAAATCGTTTCTCTTATCTTATCTTTCTCCGGATTGATAGTCTCTAGCCAGCTCGATCTTAATTGAGCTAATGTCTGTCCGGCTTTCGGTCTTACAAAAAAGATGGTTTTTCTCTGTCTGTAATCACAGCAATTTTCTGTGCTCGCTCTGATATTGGTGGTCTCTTCACAGCATCAGCGAAGGTTGGTGTTTTCTGTCCGAATTTGTCCAAAATTTTCTTCTCTTTCTTCATTGTTTCTTCCAGTTGTTTTCCCTAAATCATTAAGGTTCCTTTGCTTACCTTCCTCGGCTTTCATTTGTATAATTCTCTGTTGGAGTTCAGCGCAGCTTGCTGTAATAGCTGTAATCTAAGTGGATTTTTCTTCCACTTGTTTACGCAATATGTTATTTTCCTCTGTTGTTCGTTCCAGTATCCCCTCCAGTTTAGCTGCCGTTTTTTCCTGGTTATGTTTGTCTTTAAGTTCTTCGCGTAACCTTTGTATTTCCCCTTCTTGAATTTTAATCCTTTCTCTTTGGGTAATTTCCTGCGTAGAGGTTGTTTGTGATTGCGCCAAAGCGAGTTCTTCCGTGAGTTTTTGTTTCTTGTGCTCATAGTATTTTCTTTCTTGTACTAATTTCTTCTCTGTTACCGCTTCAAGTTCTTCAGTCTCCTTTCTTCTTTCTACCAGCCTTCCCTCCAGCAGCTCAATTCTACCGAGCCATTTTGTCAATATCCCTATTATCCGTTCCCTTTGTGCTTTACCCACCTTCTTGACATTTAGATTACTATCGATGCATTTTATTGCTTTCTTATATTGTTGTATATAGTCAGCTTCCAGTTTGCTCAATTCTGCATCCGTATCATCTTCTTCATCACTTGATTCCTCTTCATCTTTGGGTTTCTTTTGTTTTTCTTCCTCTCCTGCTAAAGGTGATTCTAGTTGTCTTTTGCCTCTGTTGGGTTCAGTTGTTTCTTGTATGGATTCTACATCCATGCTTAGTTCACCTATAGAGCTTTTCTTTGGTGGTGTTCTTGTAAGAGGTGTTTTAGGTTTCGCATCTCCCTCTTTTTTCTTCATTTCGGCCAATCTTTCCGCATTCACCTTTCTCCTTTCAATTTCTTCATATTTCTTCTTCCTGTTTTCGCATCGCTTCTTCCGTTAACGAATACTGACTGTATTGTATCTTCCTTTCTTCCCTGGTAGTCGGTGTACCCGTTGTTCCTCTGGTTGGTGTTCCTTTTTCCTTTGTTGCTCCAGAAGTTGTCTTGTCTACCTTTTTCCTTTGATCCATTATCCGTTTTCGCGTTCACTTTCACGGCAAACGTTCGTATCTTCTCACGTTCGCGGGTTCGGCACCAGTTACTATCAGTATGTAATTTTTATCTGAATACAAGTCTACTCTATCCAGCACACGACTGAATAAATGCACAATGTCTTCTGCCTTCCCACACGAGCGCGTTCACAACTTCCTCGGAGACGACAGGATACTGTTTTGTACATGTAACGTCGCTTGAGTCACCAAGCCACTTACTATTATATATATGCTGCATATGATTTACAGAAATTTGCAGAATGTTATGCAACCAACCTAACCCAAGCGTAAGGCTGCTTGCCTACCTCCAAGTCACAGTCACACTTCAATTATACGACAAAGACAATAAAAAATAAAAAAGGAGATTGTTCATTCTTTAGCTTTGTTTCGAAAGTGCAGAGTTGCAATTCTTACATATCGTTGACCTATTGCACATGCACACACAATAAATAAACTCTTTAGACGTGGCTTGTCTTATAGTTCTGTAAGGGTTATATATGACAACTTTGGTCTTTAATAACTGCGCTCAAAATATTAAGGGGAGTTTAAACTAGCACAAAATTAGCTTCTAGTATTACAAAAGGTGTTGACTTACTTGTCTTCTTTGTCCAGTTTGCTTTTACCACTTATTTTGCCATTCACACTGGAGCAACACCAGCACACATCTTACCGCTACAATGCACACAACTCAAGTCCTCCTTAATGTATAATAGATATTATATTAAAGATGTAGCAGGTAGCCGTAACTCACTTAATAAAACGTTGGTTTCGTGTTCGGTTCGATCTCCCTGGCGGTCATCTTGATTGAGGTTTCTGCAGGCTTTTCGTTAGTGACACAAAGCAAATGCTGGGAAGGTGCCTTCCAAACTAGGCCCTGGGCGACTTCTTACTCATATCCTCTACCCAACCCCTATTGTGGCCTCAACCATGGTTGCCTATAGGCCATAAATGACATTTCAATTCTATTCAATACGTACTTAGACTACCAATTAGAAATGTTCTTGCATTACTACATTCCCTTCAAGAAGAATAGTTCAGGGAAATTAGTCTTATTTAATGCAAAGCATTTCCGTTGTGGGCATCTATCCCCAAGGGCGCCGATCCCGGGGGAGCTTTGGGGGCTAGGGCTTCATCAAGGTTGAAGTGGGCCCCCCTAATGGAGGGCCCAGATGATAAGGTGAAGTCTGTTCTCCTACTTCTACAGCACATTGTCATTCGTTTTCCCCTTCTACTAAGCTTATCTCCCTTTGGTAAATCTATTTCATTGATAACCCCCTCCCTGAAACTCGTGTGGTACACTACTTATATAAATTACATCACGTATAGTACACATCCCCTGGCTAGAGGACTTAATTCGTGCATTGCTTGCGTTGTTTCTGGAGTTTCCTGCATAAAATCGATAAAAAAATAGTAAAAAAAGAAAGAAAAGAATGAAAGAAAAAATGAAGACGTCATTTTCTGTCGTTTAAGGATCATTGATCATGATTTTGTCATATACAAACATAATTTTAAAAAAATTAAAGAAACATAATCGACAAGAAGAACTCACACAAAAGTAGGAGCAGACGTGCATTAGGAAATATATTTTTAAATTGGAATTTCTGTTTGGATGCAATTATTGTTTGCCGTTAATACCGTAATTTTGAGTTTCTAATACAACATATAGATAGCAAAACTGTATACAGTGGAAACAAAAAGTAATTGGACAAGTTCAACAAAGAGGAACAGCAGACTGTATCGCACGTAAAACATGGCCATTTCAAAATCTCTTGCCCTGTGATAATAATTTGGATGCCTTAGGTAGAATACTATAGAACTACCACTCGATACACCTGTAAGGTAACAGGCAACGAAAGAGTGAAGACTACGTAAATTCGTCGAAAAAAAGTATTTGGACAACCACATACTACTCTCGAAAGAAATGTTCTAGGTATCCTTGAGTGTACAAGAGCAGTCTACGTAGTGTATTTAAGCAATCCACACTGCGTCAGACAAGCTAAGTATGTTGGAAAGCCATGCTTTATCGTTGGATACATCATAAAAAAACATAAAACAGAGCACTTATTGTGGAATAGAATCCATTCTGGCCAACGAAGAAAAAACTAACTGCCTGGAATGTAACCTACATTCTTCATTATATGAACAAAACTTAAAGAATTAGTGTTAAAGATTTGACTACTTCACTCGCCTAGGATATGTAAGTTAATGTTACATCACAAACAATCCAAATTTCATTGAAAAATTGGGATTTAAAAGATGTGTATTCAGGGTATGAATACTGGCCACTCCATTCGTAATTACTCAACTCCAAATCATAACTGACCTTCCAATATTTTTACCAGTTGAAGCAATGTTTTCCTTTCTGAAAACTTCACTCTTCTTTCGCCACACGTCCTGATATCCATCACTGCAAATTTATTTTAGTGCCATCCCTGTATGTATGTATGTTTTGTTTATGGCTACACATCTTCTGAATCCTATTTTTTATCCCATCTACACATCTGCAATATTAACTTGCATATCCTACGCAAATGAAGTAGCAAAATCTTTAACACTAATTCTTTGAGTTTTGTTCACAGAATGAAGAATTCAGGTTTCATTCCGGGCAGTTAGTTTCCTTAGTTGACCAGAACGGATCCCCAATAATTGTTCTGTTTTATGTTTCTTTATGATGTATCTAACGGTAGAGCATGGCTTTCCAACAAGCTTGGCTATGTCCCAGTATCTTTTACCATCCGCACGTAATTTGAAATTGAAGTGAGTAGTTCCAGTGTTGTTGAACTCACTTTGTTCTCCATGCTGCTTCTCCATTCTTGACACGGTGTGAATTGCTTCAATACACGACGCAGTACTCTTGTACACAAAAAGGATACCTAGAACATTTCTTTCGAGAGTAGTACGTGGTTGTCCAAATACTTTTGTTTGCGATGAGTTTACATTGTTGTCACTTTTTCGTTTCCTGTTACCTTACATGAAATACTAGTTGTTTTTATAGTATTCTATCTAAGGTATCCAAATTATCGTAAAAGGGCAAGAGATTTCGAAATGGGATACGTTTTACGTGTGATATAGTTTGTTTTTCCTCTTTGTTCAACTTGTCCACATAATTTTTTTCTCACTGTAGGTGAGACAGAACCTTCTTGAACCATGCCTGTCGAGATCGAGAACCGAGAATTAAAAGAAGACAAACAATATGTATCCAACAAAGCAGTAGCGTGTCGGATGAGTGAGCCGGACAGAAAGAATACCACATTAGGAAAAGCTGAGTAACTACTCTTCATACACTAACATTAGTTTGTGTTGTTTCCTCAGTTTACTTTCTAGTAACAGTAGAAACTTTGTTCTTATTAGTTAGAACATAATATGCTTTGGTGATTTTTTTTAACGTTATACAAACATAATTAAATTCTGTAATAACTGGGCCTGGGGTAGCCTTCATAATGACTATATAAATAAAATAAAAAATTACAGCCATATTTAATCCACTAGTGGATGAGGACCTCTCCCTGAAGGGAGGAGTTGATCTACAGCTCCCACGCTGATCAGGCGGAGAGGAAAGCCGAAGCTCTCACTGTGATCGCCACTGTCTTTTCCCAATTGTCCTTACGATACTGGGTCAACACCGAAATTTTTGAGCCCCTACCGGGAATCGAACCCGGGACCGCTCGCACTGTAGTCGAGAGCGCTACCGACTAGGCTACGCAGGAGCTCAATGACTATATGTATAGTATTATATGTATTTTTTTTATAAATATACAATATTTGGCAAAATCCGAATAGAATTTGTATTAAGATCATCAAATGTACCTTCTTAGACCCTTATTTGGCAACAAAAAACATATCTGAATGGCCCCCACAAGGTTACACAGAAATCGGCGCCCTTGTCAATCCCCAACATTCGAGGCAAGACGCCACTTCACTTGTTTCTTTTCACACACGTGTCTTCTTTGTGATACAGTCTAAGTAAGGACTTGACAGTCAAAAAATACTCTATTGAACAGCATTTTCTACTCTCTCCTGGAATTTAGCCCGATACTTAACTGTTTACTGACTAGCGAAAATTATTTTTAGGCTAAAAGACAAAGTTTTTTTTCAAAGTGTTTGCTCCATCTCCACGTAACAGATTACGCGACATTCACTACCGGTCCTTAAAAAGCATACTGACTAGTTCTTTCACACGATACAGATTTTCCATCTAGTATCACAATTTTGGAATTACACTACTGCAGCCATCTTACTCCAATAGGCATCTTCCCTCATATTACTCTATGTCTTATACATAGCTGCGATCTTGTTTATAATTTTAGTAATTTGTCACAAGAAATACTCATTGAGGTAGCGTGTATCTACATTTTTTGCAGATACTTTGGCATTATGCAACATCAGCTACAATGACCTGCACAATTTAGAACATATGGATCTCCCAAATATGCCGCGTCATGTGAAGCTAATACGAAGCATTAGGATGTTTTTTTTTTTGATTAAATACAAACTTAAATAAATTTGTTAGTTTGATAAAAATCCCTTCACTTTTATAATTAATAACAAAATATAAGATTTTTTAACGTTCACATTTTATTTGTTAATTATTCTTTATTTATTTCTTCTAGATTTTTCAAATATGCCATTTGGACGCTAGTAATTTACAAAGGAAAATCATTTCGTTTAAAGAATTGAACCAATTTACATTAATTCTTAGAAATAAAATAGTAAAACTCATCAGATCTTTTAGTCATCAAAACGTACTACTGTATTTATCACTAAACACAAGCACGTGTGTAATGTAAATATTATTGTAATCACATAAATTTATAATAAATTCTTCGGCAATAACACATTTTACTTTTATTCAAACCCAAGAGCAGCATTCATTTTCTCTAGAATCAGACTGTAGATTTGATTAATGCCATGTTATAGAGGAGGTACCTCCATTTATACAAATATTTGTGGCGCAACAAAAAGTCTTCCAAAAAAAAACTTCAAATTTGGGATTGTATCACATTTCTTCGTACAGTACGAGAGGTATGCGTAGCAGCCTGAACGGGGTGATAGGAACACCGTGTTATCATCGGAGAGTAGGAAGAAAAAGAAGTACATGGATCACATCGAACATGCAAAATGAATATCAGAGATGGTGTAATAAGTTGGAGAAATGAGGAATATTCAAAACAGGTATACTGAGAATAGCAATATCCTACGGTACAGCGTCTAAAGCGGTCAAGATCCACCCTAACACCGTCTGCACTTGTAGTAGTGCTGTCTGACACAGTCGTGTGTGTCTAGTAGGAATACAATGCGGAGGGAGTACGAGCAGTGCCTTGTAAGGCTACCAGTACTGCTAGACCTCATGCAATTCATTACTGATCACCGTGAGGAAAGAGGTGGTAGGGGATTAGGCTTTTGGAGAAGAGGTTAGTCCAAAAATCTTTTAACTAAACGTCAAGTGACTAGTGGTTACCTATCTGAACAAGTCACAAGACGAATTTGCACCGTCACAGGATATACTCGAGGTGGTTTCCATCAGCGTTAAAAACTCATTTTATGTATGGGATGTGGTGATATCCCGTTAAAGTACCCTTCACGCAGCTCAATGTCATTCAGTTGGTTAACCAACTCCAAGAAAATTCGTTAATACTCTAAGGTGTCAACACTACAGTCGGAAAGAATGGGATTAGCTATTCTTCTGAGAATATTGCGCCCCATACTTCATGAAGGACGTGTGGAAGTCATGCGACCCAAATGCGTTTCTGCTACAAGTTGAAATGGTCATACATATGGAACCATGCCTCATCCGTGAACCACGTGATTTAATGTATTCCAGGATTTTAATAAATAAATACCTGCAAGTAACGTCAAAATTGCATGCGTTTTGCCCTGTGTCGTTCTAGTAACTGCTAAACAGACGCGATCCTATAAGTTTTAGCTTAAATCTTCTCACAGCTCTGAGACACATGGAATGCTTGTACCATTTTTCCTACCAGAGACGCCTTAATAGATTATACAGTAACCGCCATGGTCGCATCTAGACATTCTCAGCAACCAATGGTAGTGCAGATGGTCTACGTTTGCTGCCTTCGCTCACAAAAGATCTAGTTAGTTACAACTCTCGTAAAGCCCCAGTATTATTTTCCATTGGGGGAGGGGTGCGAACAGGAAATTCCGTCTGTTATGCCCTTTGCGCAGTTTGTAATCCAGTACATTTTCATGCGAAATACCCCTTCCTGTTGCATGCACTGCATGTTCACAGCTATTGAGGTATTATGACGACGACAACTACCAGTTTGACCACCCTATTGAGAATATATGGATCTTCCAGATGTGCTGCAACTTGTGAAATGCACACGAACCATAACGATATCTTTGTGCTGATATACAAAGCGAAAGAGATATGAGGCGTATGCGTGAACAAACGTCTATGTGACATTGTGGTGAAAATAGAGTTTATTTACGAAACAAAGGTCTCCTTGATGTGTATCAGCACTTGGTTTGAGCATATCTCAACAAATACCTCGGTGTTCAGAAATTTGTGGAGGGAAATGAAATACAAAAACCATGAAACAAAAGGCTATCTTACATGCTCTACCCATGAGTAGTGAATACGCTTAAATAGTAGTGATGAGCAGGAAATAGCGTAGCAGCTATTTTTACTCTTATTTTGGCGAAATTGCCATCACTGCTATGACTGATGAAAAGTAGTTCCTACTCCTAATGCTACTTTTCTCCAAACTTCGCGAAGGGTAAACAACAACACAGCGATGAAGAAAAAGCAGGTGCAAGTTGTTACTTTATTTCCTATTTCTAGGACTCATTCTGGGGAGGAAGTATCGGCCGCGTGACACCACATATTTTTACTCATGGCCGAGTTATGAGGCTGTGCTTCATAGAAACATTGACAAGCCTCCGCTAGCAAGTGCCTGCTTAGCGTTGTGGCTACTGCATCGGACAGCAAATTTTCCTGACCTGACTACACTTCTGTAGGGATTTTTGAGTAGGGAAACTTTCTTTTCAGAAATAGTTAGTTGAAGTCTAAGTAAATATTTTTGACTTGGCTGGACACCCGCCATCCGGAACTTTTGGCGCCTGTGACGTCATCAAAAATGGTGGCTGCTAAATCACGTAATCTGACATATTTCTGGTAATTCTGGAACGATTTGAATGATTCTTTCACTGTTCTTTTTATTAATTTTACTCTATATAATTTCTCGTCTTTATCGTTAGTGTTGTGTTGAAAGCAGTAGGTCCTGCAATGTAAGTTGAGCCCTCTCCATTCATCATGAACTTTCCTTTTTAGCGTAACATAAGATTTATTTAAATATTTGCTTTGAATGTTGATTACATTTAAGGATTTTAATTCGTCTTCTTCCTCTTCTTCTTTTCACCAAACCATACCATAAATTCCATCCGTTAGCAACAAAGTTGATAAAGAAGCAACGTAATAACTAATATTTACATTGCACAAAAATAATTTCAGGTATCAACTCTTAATATTTCTCTGTATCTTGTGTTTCTGCAGCTCATTCATATGAAACTAAAAAATGGATGTGATAAAATTGTCTAAAATATCAAGCGCCAGAATATCATACTTGAGACAAGAAAACGTACGTCATGTGAAATAAAAGTGCTAATATTGTGTTAAATCCTGAAAATAATAGAGAAAAAAAATCAGAACAGCTTTGGCAACATTGTCTAATGCCAAAGGGTATACACAATTGGAGCGCGAGGCTCTTGAGGCTATATTTGCGATACATAAAATTTCATAAGTATGTTTATGGCCGGCAATTCAAAATTATTACAGATTCGCTTCGTGCAAAATCATTTTTTGATAGAAAATACATTCCCAATACCGCTGCATCTCGTTTGCAGAGATGGGGACTGTTTTGGGCCGCGTATGATTATCAGATAGTTTATATTAAACATGTGGAATTGGTTGATTTCTTATCTACCAATCAGTTAAGAAAAAGGAGACAGTGCAATTTCACAACAATATGTATCAATGAAGATCCTCTGTTAAAAGAACAATTTTCAGAAGTTAAAAATAATGTCATATTGTTGCAGAAGGTTATTAATTGGGTTATCAATAGTTGGCCCAAAAGATTAATGCCTGAATACTACGCACCAGAGTTGAGAGAATTTTTTGCCAAAAGGCATTAAACCACGTGCTGGGGTGCAAGAGTGATTTTGCCTAAAAACGTAAGACAATCGTATCTACAATTAATGCATAGACAGCATACAGGAGCAAAATATCAATATAATTTGTGGATGATGTGGTCTGGTGGCCAAAAATAGAACGATATATACTTGACTACGTAGAACATTGTAAGTCTTGGACTAAAAAAAGAAATAAACCTCCAAAAAATTAATTACCATTTCTGGCATAAATCATAATTCCCATTTAAAAGAATTCACCTTGATTTTGGAGAATGGAAAGGTTGTTGATTCTTATTAGCAGCAGATAGTTACACTAATTTATTAGTTGCTTGGTTGTAAGTGTCTAAAGGAACTTTTCAATTCTTATGGTTATCCAAAAAAACATAATAACAGATAATGGTCTTCCTTTTTTCTGCCAATTATTTGAACATTTCTGCTTAGTGAGAGAAATCATTCTAATGCTGACGGATGCAATTGAAGGTATGGCTGAGTAAAAAGAAGAGGAAGAAGACGAATTAAAATCCTTGAATGCTATCAATATTCAAATCATATCTTAAGATAAATCGTATATTAAGATTAGGACAAAAAGGAAAGTCCATGATGAATGGAGAGGGCTAAATTTACCTTGCAGGACCTACCGCTTTTAACACAACACTAACGATAAAGATGAGAAACTATACAGAGTAAAATTAATAAAAAGCAGTAAAAGAATCATTCAAATCGTACCAGGATTACCAGAGATATAACAGATTACGTGATTTAGGAAACACCATTTTTGATGACGTTACAGGCACCAAACGTACTGGATGGCGGATGTCTACGCAAGTTAGAAATATTTATTTAGACTCCAACTAACCATTTCTGAAAATAAATTGTCTCTACTCAAAAATTTCTACAGAAGTGTAGTCAAATTCAGGATTACAATCCGGTGGCTCGGGTTCGGTTATCGGCGGGGAGATGTTTTCCTTTTTTTCTTTTTCAGAAAGATAACTTCCTTTTTTATATACATATACGCATTTTGAAATTATAAAAAAATTACTAATCATTGGTTAGGAAAGGTTCGGTGTTTTTTTTTTTTTATTGACCACGCGATTCACTCTAATTCACGGCAATGGTAACAGTTGGTTCTGGTTTCGAATTCTGAGGTGATACGTTCTATCCCGAACCAGTCCTCATTTTCTTTGTCTGTCCATTATCATCAGAAACAAACAGTACAGTACTTTCGTAATATTTCGTTTCATCCCTATATATGAAATTGAAAGTGACTATGTGTGCGTGATCATCACGCAAAAACTGTTTGACCGATTGGAATAATTTCTCGCATCTGATCAGACACTGGTCCGGACTGGGAATTTATCATATCACTTTGATTCTAAAATGATTATCTTCAGAGATAATCGACCATCTGATTGTCCATTGAAATCCAAATGCCGGTGGTAACGACAATGGAAAATTCAAAAGCAAAGCACGCGGCAACCCACATTACAGTGTTGTTCGACGGGTTGACTACCTCCAAGTGGTCAAATTTGGGATGACTATCAATTCAATAACAACGACTATCTTAGGTAATTCTACTTAACTCATCTTGACCTAAGCCAAGGATACTGAAAGCTCATAAATAAATTTAATCGGAAAGAATTATTACGTAATACGTATTTTTATTAGTCTGCTTCTTTTGTATTGTCAAATAGTTCTCATTTATGGCCGAAGGAATTTCAACTAACTATTCAATTTAATCATATTTATACTAATTATTCCCGAAGAGAATGTATAACTGAATCTGTAACAGCTCCGATAATTACATTCAATAGTTTTCCGACAGTTATATGACCTACCCTACCAAATCCTAACGGCAGTCTATCACTCTACTATTCAGAGAAGAAGCTACGGAAAATTAAGATTGTTTTTTTTTAAGTTGGACCAATAACTCCAATTTAGAAAGGATTTTCTTAAACTACTATTTTTAACTGATATTTTTAACATATATTTTAAAGTAGTTTTAATTTCTTTGCCGTTCTTCTCAATACAGGCAAAATTGAAGATAGATGTGTGTGAACGCGCATTCGCTTCATATGTTGGTTTGATATAAATCACCCTGTACTTGAAGACCAAACGTACTTTGTCCATTTTATTGATTTTATGGGAAACCGTTTTAAAAGTTTATAATCAGCATTACATAAACCTTCGTATCAAAAACAGATTTTCTTGTAATAGACGGACTGTGCTTAATCTTCTCTCATGACAATTTGTAAAAAAATTCCTTTCAAAGTGAAAACAGATGGCAGTCATGTCTCAATTTCGCAAAAAATAAAATAAAATGGACAAATTACGTTCTTTACGTGTGGCTTTACTTCTAATTAATCACAAAATATAAGATTTTTTAAAAAATATTCTCGTTATGTTTGTTAATTATACTTTATTTCTTTCTTCTAGAACAATTTTCAAGTTTCGGCGACTTTTTTGGAAGATGGTAATTTACCAGGGAAATCAATTTATTAAACGAAGTGAACCAATATACATTAATTCATAAAAGAAAATAGTAAAATTCGTACGATAATATAGTTTTGTAATCTTTAACAGATATTTATATTTTCTGTTGTATTTAACACTAAAATACAAGGTCACATATAAAGTTAATATTATTGCAATCACACAAATGTATAATAATAAAATACTACCTGAAATAAAATATTCTATTTTTATTCAAATCTGAGAGTAATAATTATTTTTCTGTAATGAAAGTCATAGTTGCAAACCAACATCGCATTGTTACACATACATCAATCGTTATCCTTTGTTATCCCAACACTTACCAGTAGTGCAATCCAGGTGAAGTGTATCTCTTTGCATTATGAAGTATGTACGACTAGCTAACCAGAGCAGCGAATTAAATGATACCAATAATTATGCTAGAAACATTGTTCTCTCTAGCACACTCTTCATTTAGTTTCTATTGCGTATAGTTTTCGAGACATTGACAATTTTCTTCAAGTGGGCGCAATTCCCCCACTCTCCCCTAATTCTAAGCACGTGAGACTGTAGCTCCATTTTTACAAATATTTGTGGCGCGATAAAAAATATTTCCAAAGAAAATTCAAAATAAACACCGTATAACACTGGAACTAGCTTAAAGCTGCTAGTTTCAACGCATAGCACCGGTTGATTTGGGGGCAGGACGTCTACAGAAACGTATCAGACTCGTAAACTAATGTTCATCTAGTAATTTACAGGTACATTAGTTCTCCAAAATATGCAGAAGATTCCCTAAAAGGCAGAAATCACCACGAGGAGGTGGTTGCATTTCGAGTTCAGCTCACCCATCCACCAGTATTTATTATACATTGTATTCTCTCTATATCGTGAATATTCATTTTCTTCACACCTAACGTAATCGGTCTTCGACTTGTGTTGAGGCACTTCTTGACTAGAGTTTAGCTTTCGTGTAAGTATATTTCTTTCATAACCACACACCTTCGACGTTGTTTCTGTTAGTATTTTTACAATCCTCTTCATGTGACATGATAATCTCCACAAGTCCGCCTCTGTCATGGCTACAGTTCTTATATTTTCTTCGAATTCTTCGTCTGAAAGATAACTGGTAATAACAGGCTCAGTCACTGGAGTGGTAAACAAATAATTCATTTCGTGTTATTGTGGTAGATCGAATTTTATTTTTGGAACTCTGAACTCGCGCATAGACTTGGATGGTTTATGCTGTGAACAGCTGAAGTGCTTGGTCGGGTTTAGAGGGCCTGACGTACAACAACAGGAGCCATCATGCTGTTGTGAGCCAGCGTGACTAAACCAGTGGAACCGGTTTATGTTGCGTAATGTTTAAGAGCACTCTCCAGTGGAAATCACTCGATATATATCGTATAAATACACTTGGCCGTAGTCATTTCTGATATATATTGAACAGGAATTGGTTTAAATTTCACTATGAGTATTTTTTCGCACTATGCAAACCTAGATGCAATTGGAGCAGAAAATTACTTTGGTTCTGTTGTTACACCACCTAACGCATACATTAGATGCGTGAGGGAGCAGTTCATCAATATGCAAGATGCGGCATTTGCAGACAGACCAAGGCTACGTTCCCCCTTCCGGTTTTGGTCGACCTTCCACAGCATGTTTGTTGTCGTCTATAATATAATGGTACAGCTGTTCCACACCGGACGTAAGAATTTAGATAAAACTTAAGTTATTTACTATGCCATTAGTTAAATTATGTACCAGCGTAAAACTTCAGACTAAATCTCATTAAATCTCATCATACGCAACTGGAAAATTAATAATTCGCGAACTGATAGAACAAAAAGCATCAAGACCTTCAAAACACCACAGCACTACTAAACCAATTCTAATTATAATGGTAGACAAACTACTGCATAAATAAAACCTTTACATCTAAAATACCTGATAAAATCAGTTTTAATTTCTATAGCAGAAAGCAGAATTTTGTTCATAAGAAATTGTGTGCATATTTAAGGTACAAGTTAACCAAAAAAATGCTTTCTGCAGACTTTTCGTATCACATATTGCCAGTGAATTTCACCTGTTTAATTTCCTTTGCAGATGACAAATGAAACGTAATTAAACAATCACGCTCAACGCCAGAGACGGAGCCAAATATTTCTTACACAGTATTACAGAATTACGTAATTTTACTATTCATTTCAAAGCTCAATTTCAGTATACTCAGTTCAAACGTGAAGGAATTCAACTTGATATTGAAACATTATAAGTTGTAGATCCATTTAGTACTAACAGTATTCCTGAACAGAAATTACGTGCTTCAGCATTTTTACAAATAGTCAAAATAATATATTGTTTTCGAAAAGTTACTGAATATAATCCAACCGTAGTCCCAAAAATATACATACCCCAGTGCCGGATCTAGCGGTGGCGAAAGGGAGCAAGCACCCCGGGGAGCACGTTTAGAGGCGACAAACAGCTAAAATAAAAAATAAAAGCTTCTAAAAATGAAGTAAAGTAGCCTATTAAATTGAAATTGACCTAAACATGTTCAAAATGCGTGCTAAGGCATTTTTTAAGTAATTGCATACAACCTACCTTCATCCTTAACATTTAAAATCACAATTCAAGTTAGATAGGTAGGTCTACTGCCTTACTGGAATTAATAATAACGTTGCCACGACAAGATCAAGAGAAGATAACAAAAGTACACTACGTGATGCGAGACAATAATGCGGCCGTTGCGTCGGGCGGTCGTGTTGTTTGGATAAAAAACGATAGAAAGGTCGGCAAGATTTACCTTTGCCCCTTATAGGAAAATGTCTAGATCCGGCACTGATAGATGTAAGTACATTAACTCAAATTAGATTAGGCCAGATTGAATTGTATGACCTTCTATCGTATAGACTGACAAAAAGTAAACAAGAAAACGAAAAGGGATTCGAACTGTGGTACCGGCAATCATCGCACGACGTTCAGCTAAATTACTAAATTTCCATAAAGGCCAATAATGCAAAAATTTCCATCGTAAAACTTCATGCAATAAATTCTAATAAGGGAACTCAAAAATTCGTGCAAGTTAGAGAATAGGAACATCCAAACATAATGTAGTGAGAGCGAGTACAAGACTAGAAATTTGATATTTCAGAATCATGACTTACGAAGAGTAAATTTCAAACAAAATACTTTGTGAAACTGATCCGGTTATGGAGAGGAAATTTTGAATACCACTGCTACATACTTATTGAATGCAGGGACTAGCTGGTCCCTAGTGAAGCTCACTACTAAGGCATCATACCAGAGCAGATCTTCCCTAATAAAAAAAAACACATCTTCAGTTGCAGAACACTGATTTTCACACACTAGCACATACACTAATTTCCACAAAGGGGATAAAACCCTCAATAATTTAAGATGAACATGACTTGAACATATAACAGATAACCACTACACTTCACACACACACTTAAACGAAGATGACACATTCACACACAAAATACCAAACAAACCGCTTTCATCCACTTCCAGTCTAAACTGTATGGAATTGCATTCTCTTCTACTATCACTGCTGCAGAAATCTTATACTTTACAACCGTCCTCACAAAAACCTTGGATGTCTCCAACAAATGAGTTTTCAAATTCATGTAACTGCTGTGTTATTTCATAAATGATTTGTCAGGCTGCTTAATTTTCGTAAATTTATTTCAACTTCTCACGCAGCCATTTCCTCCAGCAACCTTAACTAAACGACGACCATGTAGCTTATTGTCTGCTGACCAATCAGCAAACAGAATGCTACAAGAAGAACAGTATGCGTGACCTTTTACACACACTTTCAAAACGGTTTTTACTCAACAGTTCAAAATAAAAGATGATTTATTTAAATCAAAACTAAAGTGAAATAGTATAAGAATGAGAAGCAATGAAATATTTCAAGAAAAACAGAGATATAAAAGATGAGTAACTTCCCGGTACGCGTAAAAACCCGCGAAAAACAACAATAATAGCAGATTAAGAGATTACCGTCAGATTACCACAAAATGTACTAATGTACAGACAATAAAAACATTACCTCTAATTTTGAATGACGATTTACCTAAGCAGAGGCAAAACGAAGAAGGAAAGAAAACAAAAGAAAACTATGCGGTAAGTCCAAGAAAAAGATATGCATGGCCCGAAAATTTAAGACAGGGTCATTACATGTTCTCTTGTATTCTGCTAACACTATTATTTTTCTTAGCAGGGAAAAACAGAAGTAAGCTTGATTTAATTTCTCAAGTAGTTGTCTACGATCTTTAGTCTTACTTATTCAGAACCGCAATTCTATAAAACACATTCAGTCACTTAATATCCAAATACAGAAGGTTGCTTCGTGCTTAAGGTATCAAATTCAACCAATAGGTCTGCATGCAGCAGAGATTACATAACATTTATTTCGAAGCATATGTGTATTGTCTAGCAGCTAATATGGCTGTAGTGTGTCTATGTTATCAAATAATTCCAAAATATGAGGCTTTTTGGAGGACAACGATCGTGTCCTTTCCGATATTTGTTATAGGTATAGCAAAATAATTCATTAGAATCAGATTCAGGGTTCCAGTGTGACTGGTAAAGGAATCATGCTCGGTTGAATGGCAGCAAATTATGTAACCTGTATGTCACTGGTACTTGCAGCATTACTATGCTACCTCGATTGTAAAATAAGATCGCTGGTGCTCCAAGGAGAACTTGGCGACCCAAGGAGAAATATCAAAAGCAGTGAAACCTTCACCAGCAACCGTAAATCTCATATTTACCTAAGACTTGCTACTGATGAATAAACATAAGATTATGCCATGATCCTTCATATGCCATGGACCGGATAGCACCAATAAGTTGAATTGATGCAACTTCTTTCACATACATATCTTTAAAATGTGCTGTTGCCTCTCTCATCGATTTGTTTGGGTTTTCGTTGTTGATACGAAGACGAAGGCAGACTCGCACAATCAACAGGCTGTTGAAGGTTTGCTGAAAGGAATGCAACATGCGTGATCAAATTGTTGTCCATTGAATCCTCCGAAGTGTTCTCCAATGCAGCGAAGTATCACATGCATAGCGACAGCTGAAGAGAGCCTTCACAATGGATATAAGCGCTGATAGGGTCGTGGAAATTCATGAACTTTGCACATTAATCAAGTTTGCTACTGTTAACATAAACGACAATATTAATTACAGTATATCGTTGACCTTATAAAAAATGGCATGTGTAGTAACCCTGTAAATCAATCCACTTTACATAGGGTAAGTAAATAGTAACACAGAACTTCGATAAAGCGCAATAAAATAGCCATAAAATCTTCTCCAAATACATTCCATGACACGGTGACATTAAAAAGAAAGCTAGAATATATAAGCTATTTTTTTAAAAAAATAACGGTATGAATGCCTAATAAAATGTTAAATAAAAGTCAGTCCTGTGGTCTAATGCTCAGAATTTTGAACTTTCAATTGGTAGTGGGAGGACAAAGCAATTTGAATCTGCTGCCGACCATATGAACTGCGATTTAAGACCTCAGTTTTACCAGATCATTGTCGTTGAGCCAGCTAGAAAAGGACCCTGGATGCAAATGTCATTTTCTTCGCCAACGGAATAATATTCGTTGTGGAATGTAGTTCCTTTCACATGAGAAGAATTATATGTCTATTGTCATTCGTGTTACGTCCGAACGACTACAAACTTAGAGTGTCTGTACTAGTCACTTTAATTGAAATGGTTTATTATGTAAACCGTGGTGGTAGTCCGCAGACCACAGAGGCAGGACAGGAATAAAATTATGAGAGTCCACAAAAGAGAATGAGATCGCTCGAAGTTAATACTATACAAACTTACTTGTGGTTGTTTAATCGTGTTATCAGCTTACTTGGTGTGTTTAACATTTATCATTAACAGTGCACCGAAGTTTGTAAACTTTAACGTAATTAAGGTGTGAAGAAAGTGCTTCTTAATATAAAACAAGGAGGACACCCTTGCTCCATAGAGGCCATTAAATACCTACTATTTTCCTCTTTATGTGGACGAACTGTTTGAGAAAGGCACGTCCATAGCTTTAATTCAAGGTAGTAAAGGATACGAAACATAATGAATGAAAATATAAACCACATGACATTTATAAGATTTCACTTTATTTTTGCATGTTTGCGGGAAACCTTTAATTCTGGTACAGTAAAAATTGTTTGTGTTAATTCAACACTTTTCGCTGTCCTGACTTCAACTTTTTTGTGTTAAGTTGATGTTGATCTTGGTACTAGCAGCATGAAAATAAGTTTTATCTTGATTTCAACATTCTGTGTAAGAAGTTCAGCGTCTTACCGCCTTTGCTAAATCGCCAAACAGAAAAAAAATAGATTCAATCAGTATAGGGATCAAAAATATGTTGCTGAACTCCAAACACAAACAAAGTTAGTCGCACGACTTATGAGGTTGTTTAGTCGCTTTTTCACTTGTCAATCAAGGATCAGAATTCCCATTCGTTGAGAATTTGTTCCATTTCTATAAAAGCAAGCTTTAAAGATGGCAACAGGCAAAGACTTGATGTCTAATCAACACCGTGTGTTGTGCTGATTTGATACAAAATATAGTAGTCACGCTGGGCACCGAAAAGTGTTGAATTAACACAGGCATTTTCTCCTGTGCATAGGTTTGCATCAGTATTGCTAAACTTGGACAAAACTCATTGCTCTACTGATGTTTCCTCGAAATGTTATCCTGCTTTCTCTTCACATAAAACTAGTTTTGATTATCTTCATCGAAGCAGAGAACAAGGAAGGTAATGGATCCACATAGATAAACGTGAATTTAATTAAAGAGACGAACTAAGAAATATGTGTATCAATTTTGTAGGTGTAGTGTTTTCTTTTACAGGGTAGATTTAGAGGCAAGGGAAATCATCTGCATGATTATTACAGTCATGAATAGAATATGAGTAGCTGACACCTCTTCAGTTGAAATCGTAAGCAACAGCATATTCCTAAATGGATAATTTGAAACAAGTCTAGCAGACATATATGAAAATAAACCAAACATTTAAAACTTTCTAAAATATGCAAGGAATCTTTTAATATCAACGTTCAATATCATGACTTCAGTTACTCAAATCTTTAGGTCCTAATTATTTTGTTGTGTGTCATATCAAGTTAATGCTTTCTCATACAACTTTAATATACTTTATAAATATGCTATTAGTATTTCTGAATCCTTGTGGGAAATGCAAGAATATAAATCCGATGTGTCCAAACCTATCCAGGAAATGGGTGTAGGGCACTATGCTTTCTGATCTCATGGACGAAGCATTCTATTTGACGAATCAATATTGGACACAGACAAATTAAGAGCAGATCGTTCCCTTTCATGACTAATTATGAAAATTGGTAAATAGATAAGATACTTACTCAAATTTTTCGTTTTGTGTTATGTACAAATATTAGCTACTAACTTTAAATTGTAATTGTATTGAAAGTAAAGAATCTCTGACAGTAAAGTCGCGTATTTGAAAATTTTACGTCTTCGAATGTTAAATAGGAAATTTTTAAGAAGAAAAAACAATGTAGAGTATTTGGAACTTATTACAATAGCTTTGTAGTAGCAATTCTCTGTTGCCATATTTGTTTTATCTATGTTACAGCTAGCTTGAAGTAACTAAGTAAATCGAACAAGACCTTTTATATCTTCAAATTCACAAACACAAATGCTATTGTAATCATATAAAATGCTGAAAATGCAAACTACAAGTAGTACCAGTATTACAGAACCAAAAGTGACCCCTTTGTAGTAGTAGCCCATAACATTCGTGTTACGACAGATGATTATTCTCAAAGTTTACAGTAAAGCAAAAAGGTACCATCTCTAATATTAATGACAGGTAAAGTTTTTTAAAATGTCTTGGACGAAACATTCACTTTCAAATACTTGCAAATAGAATGTTGGCATCACTGCTAGACTACTTTCTTGTTAAATGGGACGATTTCACAACCACACCTTGAAAGAGGTCTTCTATTATTCCTGCTGAGAGCTGTACAAGTAGGTAGTTTTATTCTCACCAGAGTATTTTGCACTACAATACACTTGAAATAACTCTGAGAAAATGTAGTAATGAATGAAGTCTCTTAAATTAGCAAAAGAAAAAATGAACTTGTAAAATGATGCTAAAAAGCCAAAGATTTTTTTACAGGGTACGGCTCTCGCATGTTCTACCAAAACTAAATTATATATCAGTCTTCAAATTATAGTTTCACACGGTACTTCTGATATTGAAAACCATTATTTTATTGGATACAATGTTACCTTAGAACTATTTCTTTTGTTTACTATGCTACTTGTATATAAATACACAACAAATGCCAATAGTATCTGAACTTCATACTTTACATTGGCACAAAAACAATGTAACAATGTAACAATCAGTAAAATATCTTAATGTGTTAGTTTTGGCCAAGGTAATCCTGTTTCTAAAGCTATCCCCATTGACGGTATCGCTCAATTTTTTAATAGTAAATTATTACCTCAGTGTAAAAATATGAATTCATATCACCAGTGCCATTTTATTAATTTACCCACTGAAAATACAAAGTATCTATCAAGTTTTACACGGCTCTCTTTCATAGGGCTTAACTATAAGGTGTTTCGGAAATAAGTTGCCGCTTTCGCACCTAACATTTCTATTGAGTTTTGGAATGGAGCAAGAGCATACCTCCTTTATTGAAGATAGTCCTCGTTTCGATATCTTTGTTAATGATTCATAATGCCCTTAGTCCTCCATTAAAGAATCGTAAGGTAGTGAAGTTCCGGAACACACTTTCTGCACTATTCTTTTTAAAGTGTGACCATAGATATATAAACTTATGGTAGCATGTTGTGCAAAGCTCCGGAAATATGGAAAACAAGGGAGTACTTCATACCTGAGGTTACTCCGCTTCTGTTTCGTAATTTTTCCATCACGTTGGGTTCTTTACTGAGAAAAGAGGACGACTGCATTTTACGCAACTGCCAGTCCACCTGGTCCTGTACACTAACATCACAACAAATAATTTTTTCATATCAATTTTCGCTTAGGGAATTTGTTTCAGCATCGTCCAACCACTGCATATTTCGGTTGTGATTAATTTACATGATTCACTTCACGTAATCGTCACAAAAATTGAATATACGTTTACTATCCACACTAAAAACTTGAGCTATCGAGCACGTTCTCTGACAGTGATGCGTGGATTTTCCTCTATACATACCTTTCAAGTGTCATTATCTGTCTTTCATCTGTTTTCTCCATTTCCATCACACTTTTCATAAAGTAAATTATGAAACTGTTTATATTGCTCTACAAATCCCTTTTATGACACTGATTGCAACATGTCTCACTGTCACCAGAGAGGCTTCGTAACTGCGCATCAAACATGACAAAAATCCATATCTAGTTGTTATAAATTTGGATGCGTTTTATCTTTATCTACCTCACTGTGTTATTTTCAACAAAATAGGGCCAAATAGAAAATACCCGGGAAAGTTTACTACAACTGGGTAATCCTGAAGTTTAAGATGCTAGTTGCTAATTACATAAAAATACTGACAAGGAACATAATTAGTTTCCTATATTTCTATACTTGCCAGGTGCAGTCGAGGTGTTACATTTTTAGAAACATTTTCAACTTTGTTCTTTTCCATTGAAAATGACGTAGTACATTAGACTGGGTAAAGCACATCACTCTCTGTCAACACTGATACCATAGTCTATTTCAATATTGGAAGAAACCCTACATATTAGAAATAAACTACTACTATAACTTATACAAACGTGTAAGCTTTTAAATTAAAACTTATATTTTCATGTTCGATGGATATACATGCTGACACAGAGATACGTGTATGTTACAATTAGTTATATAAGTTTTGTCAATTGAGGACTATACACAACAAATATATATAAAATATATTTTTCCGACTCTGGTAACATTTTTGAGAACCATGCCTGAATGATTGTGTGTTTGTATCCAATTCAATGATTTTTTTTCCTACCGAATCATGCATATTTCGTAAAATATTCTTACTTTATTTGTTCTTTGTGCCTATAATATGTAGTTAATTTCTTTAGTCACATCATCGGTGGACGAACACAACCTGTTCGCAGATAGCAGTTCTTTTTCTTGTATGTAAATTGTGCCTGAACTAGAGTGTGTACATAACGAAATCTGGAACTTACTATCGGATTTAGTGATCGACAAATGAACAAACTTTTACCTAAATTTTACTATTCATGATTTAACTTTTATATCTGACCGAATAGTTTAGGTTATGAAGGAAAACATCAAACTGCTCATTTTTAGAACAAGTTAATTAATGAACATAACGAATTAAATCCGTCACTATTCACTAAGACGTATGTTGTGCAAGTACCTCGAATTGTATCGGACATATGAAGTAAATTATTTCTTAGTGGCAACATTTTCAATAAAGACTTCAATTGTACATACAAGGATGTTATTTACACTCCTTGACAGTACGATGATTGAGCTCCAAAGGGACGTAACTGCCAAATTTTTATTTTCTGAGTTAATGATATCATTTATTGAATTTTGTTGTGCCAAAGCGGTGTTGTTAATTTCTCAAACGTTGGAAAGTTATTTGAAAATGATATAAAGTTTGACTGCTGTTTTGGCATTTGGTTGTATGTCAGAGGGGCGCATATCACTTAAGTCTTTCTGGCCCAAAGCGTAAAGATATTATTCTTCCAAACAATGTGGGCAAGAAAGACCCATATATACTTCTGGTATAGCAGAACGTTTGACAATGCTATGCAATGTTGTGCTCCTTGTTAAGAAATCAATTTTAATTTACGATTAGCAGTTTGGAAGCATGTGCAGTCTTTTTCATCGCGAAAGAGCATACAGAATAGAAAATAATGTCCGTATCAGACAAACCTAAGTTAACAGAACAAGATATAGTAACTGAGCTTTTAGATGATTCACACAAGGCCCCAAATTATATTTTATCTGATAAGTTTAGTATAAAAATTATAATTTAACTTTTGGCTCACATATGAAAGCAGTTACAAGTAACACTAAGCTAACGATTTTCATGTATAACTATAACAAAGAAGGTAAAGTAAAGTAAAATTAATTTTATAGGCGGTATCAGCACTTTGACTTACGCCCACTGTTAAGAAAATAAAACACTATAAACACTGATGATGTAAAAGGTCTTCAGAAACATAAAATACTGGACTAAAGGACCAGTATACAAATTAATAAAAATTAAAGATGTATATGACCTTGCATATAACAAGGTTAAAATCAGAAAGCTGTAACGGGCCTTTACAATTTAACAGCAAATAAGTTAAAACTTAACAGCTGAAAGACATTATCATCTCAAATAGACAGTAATAAAGCTGTCTCTTCAACATCTACAGAAACTCTCTTGAACATATATAGAAATTCTCTGCAAAACATAGCATGGAGATCAAGTAAATTTCACCTTCTAAGTTTAGCTTTAAATTAAGGTTTCCCTTTCCTTCCTCTGGGATTCCAATCCGTATCCATAAGATTGTCCTCAATCATGTTTGAGGTCAAAGATGAACTTGGTTGGTCGATTGTAAGTGGAGACTCTTCCTTAGCTAATTGAGCAGCCAAAACATATGTCAAACGCTTAATTCTTGTCGTGAGAGGCAAAGCTCGTGCAAGTTTTGAAACATTATTGAGACTAAAAGTAGACTTAGCCCGTGGAGTTCTACAACTCTACACAGGTGTTTGTTGTCCCTCAACCTGTGTCAGCATATCGCTGGGCTTTGGAGAGTCTACAAGTACATGAGAGTGTTTGTGTTGACACATTAACTGTCTGGGTGCCAAGTGAGACAGTTTTAACTGGTGATCTTGCTGCTACTTGTGAAAATGTACCAGGTGGAAGGGTGCGCTGAGATTCTTTTAATTGACATTTTGCATCACTAGCAGATATTTTCTCTATTAGCATCAGCTCTCGAATTAGTTTTTCTTCGTTAAAAATAGGACAGTCACGCGATTTCCCAGGTAAATTTTCAAATTACACATTTGGCCTTTAGTGAGGTGCAAGGATCCGTAAATTGCTATTGCTACTGGTTCCGTAAATTGCACATAGATTCAAAGGTCACGTTACATGACATGCTGCTATGTCCATAGTATTGACATTTGAAACAGCGGAGTGGACGTGGTATAAAAGGACCGACAGGCAAGCAATAGAAAGCTGCCTTTACATCCTTAGGAAGCTGTGGCATGGTAAATGTCAAAATTAGATACCCTGTGGATTGGAATTGGCCAGTATTTCTGCTGTTGATGCGTCTAATATTGACTACACCTTGACTGGCGAGTTCTCTTTTAAACTCCTCTTCAGGAACTTCTTTAATATCCAAACAATATATTACGCCCTGTTTAAAATTCAGTTGGCGGTGTGACTCAACTTTAACTTCAATAGGTCCGATTGATGTCACTTCAGGAGATTATTTGTGTTCTTATAGGTAGATGTTTCCTCTAATAATGTTTCACTGCGAAGCTTTTAACAGAGTTTTGCTGGCTTGCAATGTAATGAAGTTAGTTTTGTATAATAAAAAGTGTATAGCCCTTTCATATCATCTGGACTTTCTGTTTCGTTCTTTACTTTCATTACAAGATGCCGTCTGTTATTCGGTACGATACGTCTGTTCTTTACTGCTTTATTCTCTACGTTGTCACTGGTTGATTAAATAACTGTATGCACTTTCTGATTTTTATCCTCAGTGTCTTTCTCTTCATTCTGTCTTTCCTTATTTTTCAGCTTGTCTGTCCGCGAAGGCGACATGTTAGGATGTTGTGGAGCCATGGTGAAGTAAAGCGTTAAATGTCCACGCTTCTCTGTCTTCATTCTGAGGAGCCAAAGAGGTTGCCGGGTTCTATCCTCATCACCCTTGTCACCAAACTGGAAATCGAGGCGAAGTCATAAATGTTGTCGAGGCAAAGGTCCGGGTAGCTCCCTAATGGCGCATTTCCAACCTCAACGATGTAGATCATCTAAAAATCTATCGCTAAGAACTGGGCGCTATTGAATGGCTCCTACCCCTTTTTTAGTAACCACAGGGGCCATCGTTAAAGCAAAAACATCCTTTTTTCATTGCGGGGAGGCATAAGTCGCAGCAGAAGAGAAGCAATAATGAATCGGCCAGAAATGACAAATAAATAATGAAATGAAATGAATTAGTCTCTGCTGGTCCTCCTTTCGAGCACCGAGGTTATTTACATGCCGCGGCTAATTGCAGCCAGCCAAAGCCGACTAGACGATGGGTTCACCAACTCTCGACGCCGTTGTTAGCTGGTTCCAACCAGCAAAAGCTGGCTGGACGATGGGGTCGCCAACTCCCTACGTCATTACGAGCAGCGATGGTCTGCTGCTCGGGCTATGTGCTCTAGATGCATCCGTAGACCTGCTATGAGGTCGCCAATCCCTTACTCAACTGAGAAGCAACTTATTCTCAACAGAGGAGCAACTCTGGTCCTGCTGTTGGATCTCTCATAGGTTGCAACGATGTTAGCAGCTTCCAGGACTGATTTCAGCCAGCAAACGCCGTCTGGGTCGCCGATTTCCTATGATGTTGAAGATGGCACATTGAGAATGTATTAGCTAGATAATTTTGATATTGTCAAAGGCAAAAGGGTGTAACTGACACAATCTAAAATGTATTAAAATTTATTCTAATATTCAAGGACATAAATACCAGAAAATAAGATTTCCATGTTCTATTCCTTAAACTCGAAGTGTAATTTTAATATCATTTTTAGAGGACACCACATTGAGAAAATATTGTGAAAATAAAAAACACCAAATTTTTAACCTTGATTATCTCAAAAAGTACTAAAAGTGCAGTTACGCCCCTTTGGCGCTCAACCACTAAAACGTATCATTGAATGTACTAAACGTTAACGTTTGTTCATTCGTTAATTTTATTTAAATTTCAATTTATGTTTTTGTTTACCGACCTGCGTTATGGTTGTATCATGTTTCATTGTTTTTTAGATGGCATAAATATCCTTACTTTTACACCAAACTTGTTAATTGCTTCTTAAGAATCAAACAACATAACAATAAACGTATTTTCTCAGCAAAAACAAAAGAAAGACAGAAAGGTATGTGACATTGCACTAATCAAGAATGTTATGCACTTTATCTCAACATCCTTGGCACTAACGTAAACAATATTACTAAGATGACTGACAAAATATCTGCGTGCAGGAGAACTGAAACTAATTATTACTTGCCTTTGTTTAACGTTTTTATTTCGTCACCAGTTTCTTCTAATTATTAAACAACAGTTAAATTCCTAGTAAGACCATTCTAATGCTTTTCCTGCATCACGAAACTGCATTACACCTGTTCTGTGATAATGTTCAAAGTTATCGATTTCTGGTAATGAATAACTTAAATACTGCAAGTGTTTCAGTGTTAACAGTAACTAAGATGACAGGTGCAAGCAATTTCAACACATATTCACAATAAGCGGAATTCTAATTATACATGTTAAATAGTAATATATATAATAACATTTGCCATTCGGCTCACATTTGTAAAGTTGGAGCTTTTCTTCTTGTTGTTGTTTAAAACTTCTCCAATCTGATTTATCTCGAAAAAGAAAAGAAGGCGATGAAGGCATTACAAGTTCTCCTAGCCATGAGCATGTTGTACGGTACGTATTCTAAAATCTATATTATAATTAGAGATTCAAATATAGTCAACTAAACAATTAACAGGTTTCATCGTTCAATTGTTAAATTTTAAGTTGAATGCACAAACAATTCAATTTCAATTTTGAATCTAGAATTCTTGTCGTTTTGTTAAATTAAATCTAAAACGTATTACACAACATTTTATATAAGAATATTATTTAAGATTAGTCTAAGGAGTTCTTGTTAGTGATTGTATTTTTAAACCCTGCTGATTCCTCCACCTCACTTGAAACTGCCCAGACCACTGACTCTAGGATTTTGATCAAACTTGGTAGACATGCAACCCATGATCAGGAAATAGTGACTTGCAAATTTCGGGCTGATGGGTATCCTTCTTCCAAATATATTAATTTTTTGATTGTCTCTCTGTGCCATGGTCGAATTTCTATACCAACAACAAATAATTCCTGCGCGAACTCGAGATCATACTCTTCAGTTATATTCATTTGCAAATTACGGATATTTCGCTCCTTTTTTGAATGCACCAACCAACTCGTAGAACTTATCAGCAACAACCGATAGGTAGACAGTACACGTGATTTTTCGAGAGACATAGGTGTTGATTGCCTTAA
Source organism: Lepisma saccharinum (assembly GCA_022664845.1). Classification (NCBI taxonomy): domain Eukaryota; kingdom Metazoa; phylum Arthropoda; class Insecta; order Zygentoma; family Lepismatidae; genus Lepisma; species Lepisma saccharinum. Next base: position 36,560 of record JAGDQP010007762.1, on the reverse strand, counting down.
ATGGTTATACGCGCTAAAAGGAATTGTAGCATTGACGAAAGCTGCTGATTAGCTACTCAATTGAAGCTGGTTTGCTCGAGTCTATCGCTATGTGGAGGTCAGCGCTGCAGTTGCAGATAACTTGCTTTCCCACTAAAAACATGCCTCCATTGACTTGACATGTAAAAATCGAAAGTGGAATACCTTTGCCTTGGGTGCAAATTCTTGGTCCAGATTTTGTAGGTCATCTCTGATCTTGGTCATCATGTCTACCAAGTTTGATCAAAATCTCAGAGTCAGCGGTCTGGTCAGTCTCAAGTCAGCTGGAGCCATTATTGTTGTTTCTTTTCATTTTGATCAACTCTTCTCAACATCTAACTAAAACTTGTATGGTCATCTGGTACACTGAGCTTGAACTCCTGAATAAAATATTCTTACCAGAGTACTTGTCTGTTGTTTGTCCTCTCAATTAACCTCTACTTCTTTTATAACATATGTAGTTGATTCGACAGTTAAAACTATACAACACTCACCACTTCGCACTTTAGACATAACACACAAAACCACGAACCACATTTTGGCGAGGAAGTGCTCTTCGAGCTCATTAATCCGGAACTTCTGGAAAGCCCAAACCATTCTTTTCACACACTTCTTTTAGAGTAGCTGTGGTTAATTAGCAATGTACACTTATTTGCAACATTCAACACCTTACCAATATTGTACATACCACTCCTAACTTCTTGTAAGGGTTAAAATATATAATTATACTATCGATTATACTATCCTTTCTTACACTTAATGTCACTGGTATTCTTCACTGAATTCTCCTTTCGCTTTCCACTAATTCCTCTGATATTTCTAGTGTGGAAGGACAGTTGTTACTTCGTGGTTATTGCTATTGTTTTTCAGCTCTTCTCCTTCCTGATAGAAGATTCCGACTTTCTTTTCTGTGGTATATTAACATTACATTTGTCAATCTCTCAAAGCGTTCGTATCGAGAACTTTAATAGAATTAACATTCCGAGTGCTTACAGTTGTCTTTTGTTTCTCGACAGTCACAGTTTGGCAGAATTGGCTTGTCCAGTTTTACAAGCTTAGTTTTATATGGATCGTCAAATACTAAATTGTGGATTTGTGTGTGTAAAATCTAGTCGTTTCCAAAAATCCTAAAAAGAAATCGTGCATTCCTTCGTCCTGCTTCCATTTACACTGCCACTTGTGCATACTTTGCCATTTGACCTTCGTGTTGTTGACCACTCTTTCTTGAACGATAACTTGCCCCGGTAATTTCTTTTCTTTTGTCTAGTACAATGCATCACTTCCAACTTTGATATGAAACAAATACGTAATCGTGTTTTTATTTTACATGAAACTAACAGAAATTACAGTGAACGCTGATATACCTGTTCAGTGTTTTGTGAAGGATCTTTCTGGTTACGTTTACTGCCGAACATTGTAAACAAAAAATAAAATAGTTTAATAAGGTACTGTTGCCCCGCAGATAGTCGATTAAAGTGATAATGTTATTGTGAATTTTATGTGTCATTCTGCGAAATAGTGACAGAAGGTTAGCCATATTTTGTAGATCGACGTAAGTTGCAAATTGTTTGAATAAAATTCCTCTTAAGTGCTCTCACTATTAAAGAAACATCTATCCCGCAACATTTTGGTAAAACGACAACCTTTATGCATTTATTTTTGTTCAAAGCGTAATAATTTTAATTTGCAATTAAAATAGTTTCATCAATAGCAACCATTCTTATCTCTGTAGATCTATTTCATTTATACAAAAACTATTTTGTATTTGTCTAAAATGCATTCCTTTTGTTTTTCTAGTTTTTTCAGATGCGTTCTCGTCTCGACATCAACAATTCCTAGAAGTAAGTACTTTTTGTACAAGTAAAAGTGAAATAAATCGACTCATAGAAAAGTATTAAAAACATTTTCCTAGTCGGATAGATTCCTAAAGTTAGCTATAACACTTCAATGTGGAATAAAAACTTAAAATCAATATTTCAGTAGTTGTTCAGTCCTTTTAGGAAACACTTTTAAATATAATTTTATCGTGTTTAAATCTTCTGTAAGAATCTTGTTCACATCATATACATTTCCAACGGTTATCTTAATACACTGTCTGAAACACTGTATTCTATGCTTCATATATCTGTACCTCCGAGGCAAACTACAATATGTCACTTATCGAAGACTCCACTTTTGTTTTGAGCACGATCTTTCACATTTTTGCCAGGTAATGTTGTGTTATCATATCCAATTCTTCTACAAAACAATGGCATAGTTGTTTATACTTCTGGGAAGGGCATGCTCAAGTGAACAAACTATGTACGGAGGTAATGTTTGGCAAAAAAGTGACATAGTAGTTTATCTCCGAGGTACAGATATTATGTTAAACCGTACAAGAGTATACCAAATATCCTATAAATCGATGTAGTAGATTTTTGAAAATGAACTATACACCTAGTTGGAAACATCATTTGGAAACGGCATTGTAACATCATTTAAACTGTTAATATCTAACCTATAGATGCAATGCAATTTTAATTTAATGGGCCTTATGACATGAGGAATGTTTTAATCCAATATGGAAAGTGATACAGACGTTGCAAATTTGATCGAATCTTTGCCGAGGACGACCCAAAATCCAAAATCTTTGCCGAGGTCGTCCAAACTATCTACATCGATCATGTGGAAAGGTTGTAGGGAGGCATCCGTTCAAACTGTCTTTTCACCGTATGTGAAGTGACTGCTGAACTGAGCATCAGTATTGCCTCATGCCATATAATTTTGACAGAAAAAGTTAAGATCCGAAATATTCCTTTTAAGCTTGTGGCATAACAGTTGAACAGAAGGAGGACCGTGTCAGAAAGTTTTAAGAGCTTTACACCGAGCAAATTATGATCCAAATTTCCTAAAGCCAATAATCTCTGTTAATGAAACGTAGATGTACGGTTATGATGTCGAGGTCCAATCATCGCAGTGTGTCAAACAATCATCACAACGGGTTAAAAGCACAAATGAGTAAATCCCATGTTAAATTGATGTTAACCGTCTTCTGTGACTGGCAGACAATTATCCGAACGAAGTTTGTGTCATGTCGTTTCACAGTGAATACAGCATTGTACTCTAACGTTATGCAAGGATTAAAAGAAAAGGTGAGTCGCAAGAGCTCATATATGTCGAAGTACAAATCCTGTATGTTTTGTCACGATAGTGTATGTTCCCATTCCTCACTCGTAATCCAGGCTTGTTTGACAAAGTACCTGTTCTCCCAACAACAAACCTACTCGCCTGACTTGGTACTATCAGATTATTTCCTTTTCCCTAAGCCGGAAGTTTAGAGATTCCAAACCGTAAATAAAATCCAGGAAAAAGCAGATAAATCCGAGGAGAGACAGGAATTTTTCATTAAAGAAAAGAGTAGACCATCTTAAGTTACAGCCGACTTCGAGACTCTTTCTCATTTTGCTAGACTATTACCGAATTTTCTTTGATGTTATGATACCTTCATTATCGACTGGAATTGAATCCTCCAATGTTAAAAGGAACTAAGTCAGAAAAAAAACTTTTCAGTAGAGCAAAAAACGTTACAATTTAAATTGTATTCTACAAAATAAAGTATTATTTATGGTTGTGTTATGAATCCAATGAACGTATTTTCTTCACAATCAAAACCTTACAGTTTTTCTAATTTATGTCGAAATTTCAAAATTTGACTTAGATCTTAACATAGTATTCAATGAAACGGAAGGGATGTTCATGTAATTATGTTAAGATGAATGCTATAGTGGACTCTTCATTCAAAAATAAACATTTCTAACCACATAACGTATGCGTATGCAGATAGTTTTATAATTATAACAAAATAATGTTACTTGTGCTTCCTAACAAAATATACAAAGGTATGCTTTGTAACAAAATGTGTGTTTCTGCTTGAATCTTTCCACTTGTTTGAATATGTTTTATTATTTTTAAGTAAGCAAGTATTTCATCAAGTGTGTGGTGTACATATTGATAGACTTTCTCTAAACCTTGAATCTTCTCAGCGCTTATAGGCACTTTACAAGTATGTCCTTTTTCAAGTAGAAAATACTAAATTTGCCGCAGAAGTTCGAGAATATAAAGAGAATTATTTAATATTTTAGCTTAAGCTGTACATTAACAAAAGGACTACATTAATATGGACATAAGACCTGAACGCACAAATTAACGGTTAACAAAGTTCAACATTTGACGAAAGCATTTAAGCTCTAGAAAGAATGTGTAAAAATACAGAATTCTTTGCAATTCACAGTTTTGTATAACTTTCAACTCCGTGTTAATTCAACACCATGCGGTGTCCCAGCATAACTATCACTCTTGTGTGTTAAATCAACACAACACACGGTGTTGATTTTGGTACTGGGAGAAAAATGTTACGGCGGCAGTGAGATTTGACCATGGGTTATTGAGTTGAAAGTTAAGCGTCTTACCGCCTATGCTAAATCGCTAGACAGAAAGAAACACTAGATTCCAATAATATGCACTAGAGGATAAAAAAATATGTTGCTAAACTCCAAACACAAACAAAGTTCCTCTCAGGATTTATGCCATGACTTAATCACTTTTCCATTTGTCAATTAGGGATCACAATCCTCTTTCATTGAGAATATGTTAGATTTCTATGAAAGTAGGGGCAGCACTAGACATGTTACGATACGAAATTTGGTCAAGGCTTTGGCTGTAAATCCCTTACTTTCATAGAAATGGAACATTCTCAATGATTGGGCATTCTTGTCCCCAATTGCTAATTAGAAAGTAATTAAAGTTATTTCGTGCAAGTAACTTAGTTTCTTTTGAGTGTTCAACAACATATTTTTGATCAACTACACTATTTGAATCTAGTGTAGTCGTTTACTTTAAATGTTATTCAATAAATATCGTTTGTATCGATCATTATTTCTGTCTGGCGATTTAGCCAAATCGATAAGACGCTCGACTTCTAACAGAGCAACCCATGTTAAGATCTTCCTGCAGCCTAATTTTGTTCTCCCATTTCAACACCGTGTGTTGTGTTGATTTAACACGAAAAAAATGGTAATCACGCTGAGACACCGCATAGTGTTGAATTAACAGCTATTTTTTAGTGTAGACAGCTGCTATCTATCGAGAACATCTCGACTTTATTCCGACATCGCGTTTATCAATTAATCGATACATTATACCGGGTAATTTGTCAATGGTTTCGCAATGTAAATCTGATTATATTGAATTGCTATGATCGAAAGGTCATTTGTACTTAATTCCTTTAAACATAGGTCGATGGAATATTGCCTCTTGCATATGATAGATTCAAGGAAAAAATCGAAAAATGGTTAATTTTGACTTAGTTCCTTTGAACATTGGATGATTCAGTCATAGTGAATACGAAATTGCGAGACGAAACTCTAAAAAGAAATGTAGTGTCAAGTATCACTTGAATCGTTTTTACAAACTGGAACTTTTACTTCGCACCTAAAGTACGAAATGTTGCAAAACTGCAGTCGAATTTAATTTATATTGGATTTAAGGCCTTTAGGGAACATTTGACTCAGGTCATATGGATGATGATGGGATGAACTGGTGGAATGAAGAAAGTGGAAGGAAATGGGAGATCCCCGGGAAAACATACATGGTGTTTGAACTCAACAAAGCCCACATGGCAAAGTTTAACGGTTAGAATTTAGTTACTGCTTTAAGGAACGTTGACAAATGATGTAGGATGGGGAGAATGTTGCAAGAAAGTTAGTCAGTACTTAGTTTGAAGGTATCATCTCGGCAGTTACCTTGTGTGAGTAACAGAAACCTCTGAGAACACCTTAGTCAGGACAGACGGTCACTCGCATGGGAAAGGTGGACATTCCAATTGCTAAGCTAACAGTATTGCAAATGAACTGCGGCCGCTCGGTGTAATGTTTTATGAGTTGGGCTCAACGTGCTTTTGTATCAGACGAAGGCTCAAGCTATTTAATTTGTCAGAAAGTATCTGCATTCAATTATTGGACTTTTACGAACCAGTGAACAGTAATTCTAGAACGACTTGCATTCCCATAACGATTTGTGAAACATTGTTGAGGAATAATCATCCAAGAACTGGCTAGGAGCTAAATATAATGCTCTAGATTATGGATAATGGTATTTGTAGATACTTCAAAATCTCTAACTTCTCAAGAAAGATTGCCTTTGTGACAACAAACAGCACAATTTTATATCCTTAGATCATATTCGCATTAAAACATCGTTTGTTCTCTTAGAATTTGTTATTTCTGCGTGTGTTTCAGGACAGACCACACGCAAAAGAAGATAATATAAACTCTAGAGTACAACAGTCACACGCAAGTAGAGTGAAGAGGGAAGATGAAGAAACTGGTAAAGGTAAAGAAGCCAGCAAAGATGAAGTAACCGGTAAAATAGATGAAGAAGGCGCTGAAAATGAAGGTAAGACGAGAACTGAAATCTACCAGATATGTTCACACTATACTAGTTTTCAAACATTTTAATGAACTATTAGGAAATACGCCGGGTAAAATAACTATATAATATTCCACTAATGACACTGTCAACCACACATAGAGTTTAACACGGGCTGGATATACAGTTTCGTTCCAGATGTAACCGTAATATAGGTTAGCAGAAGCTGTTTAATGTAATATGAAAGAATTTCAAAGGACATAATCAGCTTCTACCTGCTACATCTAAATAAGTAATGAAGGAAAGCTCCTGTGTCTTCCACTTCCACAAGAGTTTTCATGAAGATGGTCTACGAGGGTATATACTAGGTGCTCAGGACTGTGTGTTGCTACGGAATTGTGATTTGGGTAAGGCTTAGTGTATCTTGTGTTGAACAGTAACAGAGGTCCGTGCTTTCACGGATCAACTGCGAATTTTTGTGTGTAAGCAGTCCTCGTTATCACCCTATCTAATAGGAGAAGGAAGAATAAAGTGACCACCGTAAGCTAAATTAATTTTAATGATGTTATTTTCTTGAAGAAATGGACGAAATTTTTACAGTATAAAATTTCATTGGTATATCTAAACTGTAGATTGTTTTAAGGTAAACGCACCAGTAATGGACGCTTTAAGGACACTTTTCACCGTTACAATTTTTAACTCAAAATACAATTCAAGAGTATTGATCAAATGCTACATGTTCTTCATATTTTCTTGCAGTTATTTCTTTCTACCCATTACTTTCATTAACATACACTATTTGAGAGTAAATCACGTTTGTTTGTCTAACATTGTTTTTGTACCATTGAAAAAAATCTTGACGTTCCAGTAATTGACACCCATTAACGAGCATACCGTTTAACTCAAAATAATTTAAATAATCAATGTTGTTGTTTCCAATATGATTACTAAACAATATAATATGTTTAATGCTGTTCTTCGATTATATGATTGCTTCAGGGAATTCCTCTGAGTGATTATTCCGAAGGTACTGGGTTCGAAAACAGTGGTCTACCATCCTTACTGAAGTTTTAGCAGGTTTTTTCCCTCAGTCATACCAGGCAAATGCTTTGATGGCACCTTCAAGTTAGACCTGTCAGACTCCTTCCCGTTTCCTTTTCCCACCCTCTGAATATTTTCGAAACCGCCGCTTCTCTTAAACTATCGGCATCGGTTGATACCTTAAATAATGAACTCGATTCCATTATTTGCCACTGATATCTTGCTCTGAATATAATACTGCGACGTAAAGCTTATTCAGTTTTCAAAATAAAAATACTTTAAAGCAGGTTGCTTGGTTTCATATTTTTGGGGAGAAGATCGCGGCTGAGCAGAAAAGATCAATTGGTAGGTACATGTATTGTCTTTCAGTTCTTCGATGCCTGGCTTGCTTCATTTAAAAGAAGCTCGTTGTCTCAAGTTTCAGGGACAGCGGTTAATCCCTTACTTCCTCAGTTTCAAATTCATTGTCTCTTGGGATACGGATCCTGCGAAAAAGATGATGATCTTTTCTCTTGATGTGCCGATCACTTCATTATGAAACAACAAATGGGAATTATTTCCAGCTAGCGGCTACTTTCAGTACAGTACCGTTTATAATCACACCCCGTCCTCACACATATACACAAATAATATCCTGATACTAGAAGACGGTCAGTTTGTACAAACTGCGAAAGGTGATTGAGAAAAAGGGAAGAAGAACCGACTCATGGAAGAACCGAAAATCGACGGAGCCGGTATTGCCAAGTTTAAAATAAAACAACCGCGAGCCCATCACTGATACTTAAAACACACACGTATATATGTATAATACTATAAGAAATCTAATTGCAGGTTTCTTAATGTTTTCGGTGTGAGTGGTTGTCAAAGAGAGACAGAGAGAGGAGGGATGGAGAGAGAGAAAGCAATCTGCCTGTTGAAGTAATTTAAGAAGGGTCTGTAAAATAATGAAATAACCCAACGCCGAAGAAGTTCAGTAATCTCTCGTTGGCTCTAATCCTCAAAAGCGATCTGAAATGACAAAAGAGTCGCATTTGAGATGACGTTCCCCCATAATTTCCTGAAATGGAAGGGTTAACACGATGATCACTTGTCTGTGAAAGAAAGCGGTAAAATTGCATATTAAAGATATAATGATACCAACATTTTGTAAATATTTAAGATAGAAAATGAGAAAATAGAGTACAAGAGCCAAATGATAGATAAACGACAACTTATAATATTACTTGTAAAGGTATATTGTTATCTGTTGAGGAAAGTATCAAGTATTCAGAATCGAGGGTCAGAAATAAGAATCAGCATCTAGTATCGAGAGATTCTGATACCGACTCATCTCGATGGAGTACTGTTAGTAAAATGCTTCCTTACTTAAAATATTACCAGAAGTTTCTACTCAGGACGAAATCACAACCCAAATTACAGTTTATATTTTATTGTTACAAATACGAATAAAAATGCAACACCAACAACAGCTAGAAAACGAGAGAGTGAAGCAAAAGTTAAGAAGAGAGATTTTGGTCTCTCCTAGCGTATTTGTTCTCAACATAATAACAATAATATTTCGTAAATAGATCATGAATTTCCAGTTTATTTGAATGGTATATTCTAAAATTATTATCTTTCAAATGAGACAAACTAAGATAGATAAGGGAATGAACATTTAATCAGAATGTCATCGATAGTTATTCGTAACTTTAAACACGTTAAACCGTCAAATCGTTAAAAATGACTTTTTCTGTATTTTACATCTCAGCTTTGTAAAGAGCAAAATACTTGCTTAGTTCAGATTAGTTTCTAAAACAGAACAAAATATTTTCTCTGAAGGAACATTGTTATTACTTGGAAATAAGAAATTAACTATTGATAATTTATATAGATATAAATAATTTATTATTTCTCTATAAATTACTCTTACAATGCTCATATTTAAGAGGATAATGGACAGTGTATCATTTTACTTAAATATTTGAACCTTCTTAATCATAGTATTCAAATTAACAATAAACAGAACATAGCGAATATGGGAATTGTAAACGCAGCATGGTACGCGTGAGGTTAAAAGAGACATTTCCTTGGTGTGGTATGAACAATCACATACAAACTTATGATTCACCTTTACAAAAACTCGACGTGTCATTTACTGTATCATTCACAAAAAACATATAAAATACTAACTTTCATTTTTGAGTTGTTAAATATTTACGTTAAAAGATAATTCTTGAACACACTTATAGCTCGTGAAACGGGATAACTACTAGCCAGTATGTACCTCATATTCGGTGCATGTTTACCACATAATTACCCTTTATATTGAGTTACTTATCCCACCGGTTTATAAGGCCTTGAAAGCCAGCAACAAAGAAGTTGTCCAGATTGACTTCCTTAGCAAGGTCTACATTATCGTTGAAACAGCGATCAGGCAGGGGCTGCTTAAGGAGCACAAACATATACGGCAATCAATGGTTTTTAAGTCTGGGTTATACAGTGCTTTACAAAGCATTCTCAATCGATTCGTTCAACAGAACTTGCGTTGGACTATTCTGTTAGTGCGGGAATTGGCATCCAGCAGAATCATGCCTGCAATAAGGAGATGAGAACGTGTGTGACGAAACGGACTTCCACTTTATTTATTTTAAACTGGCATACAAGGTGAGGTTGGCGGTCACAATAGGAGGCATGAAAACCGCCAGCTGACGCACTTCGAATCTCCCCAAACAATCGGCTATTGCTGAACTTCTGGATCTACTGGAACAAGGCTTTTCGTGATATACGTTTTCACTGTTTCCCTGTAGACATATATAAAATCAAGGGAGAAGCTTTAGTCGTTGTATTAATGTTACGAAATAGAATAATATGGCTTGGCAATTACAGAATTTAGAACGACAATTAATCACTCTACCTATTATTTATTGTGGTTTCAATCTTGTTTTATTTTGAATAATTTTATGTTTCCGGAAAACAAATGAGTAAGAAAAGCTAGTTTAAAACAAAAGTAAGGTTTTCTGTAGAACAAACTATAATCTTTGTTAGTGAACAGGACAGGTTCTGCTTTCTGAATATATTTATTATCAAATTTACTGATTGAAACGTAGCTCCCTACCTTTAATATTAAGAATGTGAAAATCAACCTAACAAAGTTAATATGCTCCTCTGGTAGAAATTAGTACCACACCGAACTATAATAAGCTCCAAGAATCACTATAACCACCAGGAGATATAATCTCCAAACTTCCCCGGGAAGACCTTAATGAAAATGAGGCTGAATTTTGCTGGAAAACACATCTTTTTCCTTTACCATAGGACTCTAGGGATACTAATGCTAGATTCCTGAAAACACAGGAACTTTAATTTAATTAAGATGTTTATTTTCTTGTGAGAGAAAGATTGGCTCTATTACAATAGATCCTTTCTAGCAAAATTCAAATAAGTAAATCTATCTAATTGACTCTAACTAATCGGAGATTTAAGAGAAGCAGCAAAATTCGTTTCATTAGGTAGAAGCAGCATTAAGTAGATATCAAGTCGCAGTTTTCCTAAAGCAAAAGTTTCAAAAGTCGATCAGCAGAATAATATATCACAAGTGAGAAAGAATATCTGAGCCATTCACTCACTTACACAAATAATATGACTTTTTCCCGTGACTAATTTCTAGAATTCATACAAACCGTTGGATTATCAACTTATGTTGAATTATCCTAATCGCTAGTAACTTAAAGAAAATTACCTTTCGCTATCGGACCCTCACCGATTTATCGGGTTAACTCTACTACTTTGATTTATTTACGGTATTTATAACTACAACAGTAAATCAATATTAATTTTCTAAGTGTTAGCCCACAATACTACTAGTGAGCAAATTTGCAGGGTTGTCTACTGCTTCAAATTATTTATTGCAACTATTACTGAAGTAACTTGATTAAATCAGCCTCTTTAATTACAAATCACTCTAAGAAGCTTCGTTCCACGTGTTTAAAAATAAAGTTTTACGAAGATTTACTTAGTGAAACTTTAACTCGTACTTATCAAAATTTACCTCAAATTTTATTTAAATATCGGAAGCTTACAGATTAATTTATTTGTCAAAACACTTTAGGTTAGCTATTTAATCCTTTCTTAGTCCGAATTCCGTAAGAAAAAGAATCTTTCACTCAGTTAGAATTACCCGTTTAGAACACAAAATTTGCTCACTTTAATGGGCCACGTACTCAACCAAAGAACACGACTTACATCGCACAATTACGTCACCATGAAAGTGTTTACCTTACTGAGCACACAAGCACTACCATATTAAATTTAGATTCACTAGTTACCTTACCTGCTGTTTAAACTCGACTTTAACTGATTTGAGCAACTCGCTTCATTCACGGATGATACACTATCGACATGCAAGGCCCGGGTTTTAAGAACTGTAATTCCTCGTTTTATCTTTCTCCTATCTAAGAACATTATCAGTTATTTAAAAATGTTTAGTTTTATACGCGAAACCTTATACCTCCTTCGGGAATTTCACCCGAGCAAACCACTTTAATAACCCGTTACAATTTCTTCCATTCCGCCACATACAGGCTAGATGACGTCACATCGTAGTAGTAACCGAGTCGTTCCATTCTCTTTTCCACATCGTACGGAAGACCAAATTAAATCAGAATGCTCTTCCAGCGAAGCGAAGAAGCATTCAAAGGCACTGGCGACAACAGCACCAATGTAGGCGTAGAGAACTATGTTCGCCTGAGAAAGTCAGGAAGACCTTGATAGCAGTCGGCTTCTAGTAGCGTTTCTCTGAGTCTCATAAACTCAATTTTGCTTCTATTCTTCGTCTCCTAGATTTAAAAATAAAGTAAATTTACATGGTTTGAATTCAATACAAATTTGTAGGATATAGATGTCAATCCCTAAGTGATACAACATCCGAAAAAACTTTGAATGCAATGCGATGTTGATTATTGTTCTTACATGAATCATAGTTGTTATTGTACATTGATATTGTACTTCTATGTAGTTATGATGGGGGATTTTAAGTTCTAACAGTTTGTCTATATCAACGGAATTCATCTTACCTTTGTGGTCTGGTACTTAAGATTTGGAGCTGTCCACTTTCCCACTGGTGCTTGAGTCTCGCTTTGTACCATTCTTATGTTTTCACTAGTGTAAATGAAATTCGTTTAAACAAAACATTGTTTAGAAGAAATAAACTTTGTGCACTTTAAACTACAAAGAAACATTTGCTATGTGCAATAGAAGCATGCAAAAAAATGAAAAGTACTGGTATAATCTGCTATCTAAGGAGTGAGAAATTAATTTTTGTAATTTAATTATATTATTTAATTTTCCTCATTTTATTATTTATATTTTCAGATGACAAGGAAGATGGAAAAAATAACTATGGCAAGTAATGAAAAATAAATATTCATATTAGAAAATTATAATTGAAATAGAACTACTAATGAATTGATTCGGTAAATTTGAAAATAAGGAAAGCACAAAGTGCTTCATGCTGAGAACATGGTTGTACTTTTAGTAAGCTTCGCTTGAATTCTAAAGCGATATCTCATATTTGAAGTAAATTTTAATGCCAGGATCGTGTAAAGACATAGAGTAAGCCTCGAAAACATTTTTGGTAGATGTTAAAGTTTAGCAAACATACTAAACATATAGACTAAAATAAACTAGCTAATAGATGCACTTGCTAAGTTCACATTGCACAATATATCAGCAGCGGATTCATATTTGATTTATATTTGAAATTGGTGTTTTACTTCGCCGACTGAGAATTATAAGGTTCTAACTACATAGGTTTTAAATGTTAAATAGAACGTTATCATTCCCAGTCGAACTTTTTGGACTTCCAACGTATAATATTTGGGTATTAAGAGGCTTACTTGCTTCAGGTGTCTATTGAATATTTTCTATGAAGTAAAATGTACATACTTTCTTACTCTAATTACGTATTTCAAATTCGTCTATACGCACTAAATTCGAAGGAGCGGAATTCAGCTCGATTTGAGCTGAATATTTCATTTCATCTTGCGAAAACGGAAAGAGAGACCCACTCTTTTAGAGCGAATTTTCGTACAAGAACAGATTAGAAATTTTTTCGTTCGAAATAAGATGGGATCTATGGTAGTTCTTTGTGATGTGAATGTGATCTTAGACAAATCTCTCTTTATTAAGATTCGTTATTCATCTTTTCCACATCCTAACGACGCAATAAAATGTTGAAACAGTAAAATCAAACAAAAGGGAGTATTTATTTATCCGTAGCAAACAAGAAAACTAATGTTCTGATGAATGAATGAGTTTAAAACTTGACCTCTGTGAGATTTCAACCGGCTGCCTTCAAACCATCGATTCAAGCTCTTATCACCATTGTTGTTGTTTTAACCAATAAGACCATTTTTCATAAATAGAGCACGTATTTCATAGTTACCTAATAAAGATTGGTTTAATTTCCAAAACGATGGCTCATTTAATTTATACATTTTCTCTGCTTGTTTGAATTCCTATAGCTATTTCTGCGTGATCACTAAGGGACGCAATTCCGCCTTAATATTAATAACGCTCCCTAGCAAATTATCAGAAATGTAAATTCTATCTTCGATGAACTCTACTGTGTTTTATTTGTATGTTTAAATAATATATTTTAATTTTTCAAGCCAAGCGTCAGACAAATGCATATTTTTAACTAATAAACCCATTGCTAGACTGGGTTAAAACACCTATGTAGTGTCATTTTCGCGCAATACACAGTTAATATCTCCACCAAATCTTATTTCATCGAGTTGCGTAAACAGTGGAACTATCTTTTCATTATAAAATAACTCTCTCTTTTTTTATTTATAGAACCTGATATACTATAATTAGTTACATACACAATTCCATCATCAACAAATCTTAGGGCTGATTTTAAAACACGCTTACGTTCTTTGTTTTGCTTGCGATTTGGGTGAATAGCCAATTGAAACGCGTGGTGTAATTTCATTACGTGGTGTAACACGTGTTTAAATTGGCTATTCACGCAAATCGCAAGCAAAGCACGCAACGCAAGCGTGTTTGAAAATCATCCCTTACACCTCGAACGGAATTTGAGTCTGGCTACAGTCTCCTAGGCTAGTTGCCTAACTCAGAGAGAACGCCTTCAAAATGTTCCTTTTCGTCTCGTCAGGTACTTGAGAACAACATTGAAAGCTTTCTGGTGTATCTCAGTCCTGACGTCTTTTTGTGTGTTTTTTTGTCACTGATAAAAGTTATTAGCTCTTCTGTTGTCATTTTAAGTAACCACGATCGACTTGACAGTAGGGTTTCGTCTTACGATAACCATTGCGGAAACAAGTGGTGAGAAACAAACTAGACTAGTAGTCAAAATACATTGTTAGCCACTCTAAAAAATGAAAAATATCTCTTTTAATTTTGAAGACTAAGTTACATCGGAATCGGAATCCCATCTGAAAATATAACGTTTTCTATCCAAAGCGTTTCGTTGAAAATCATTCTTTTCGATTGGAATTTAATTATTTTCGACAAAAATACTTCCTTACTCAAAAAAATGAAAAATCCGCTCTTCTGATTCAGTGTGTACATATGTTTCGTTTTCATGTTTTTAGTTCTGTATTAATAAATTTACCAATGACATTTTTATAATTTATTTAGATTTTAAAAACTCTATGAAACTTCATGAATTTGCTCTGGTGTTTATACCATTTCCGTCTTTTTCCTTTTAGCAACATTTTAATTACTATATATTAATTATTCATTATTTGATTACGTCTTTCATAATTTCGTAATTTATTACCTTCGTTCTCTAAGAAAGACTCAAAAATTACGAATCTTTAACGAAAGTTACCGCAGATAAGTATAAAATCTACCCAGCGAGGCAGGTGACGTCGGCTCGACGTCGATATTGATCGGCGGAGGCGGGCTCAACGTCGGGTTTCGAAAAATCCCGACAAGGAGCCGACGTGTCGAAGCGATGGTGTTCGGCGGGATTACGCCACTATGCCGACCGTGACGGCGGCCCGGAAAATAAATGACCCGATGACCAAACGCTACTCATGCGTCGCGTCGACCTCCCTCAACTCTTTTCCGACCACTACTTGGTCGGGCCGCAGTCGGTGTCGGTATTTGGTTTGCTGGATAGGATATGTGGTCGAAAACAAAACTTATCGATTTTCATTAAGTATCTGAAACCTTACGAGGAACAAACAATAATATACACTAAAGGTCATTAGTGGAAACTGTAAAGTATCTATAAAAGGTTATCCATTCATATAAAATACTGTGAATATAATTGAGAAGGTCAGTGGGAAAAGAGCACATTCCACATCTCAAAGATAACGGTCTCTTTACTTCAGACAAAGAGGTTATGCTCCCTGTGTCTCTTCCTGTAATTACTGTGTTTTTAACATTCAGTTTAGTACAAAAAGGCACATGCCACAGTCACAGTCACTACAAAAGAGACTCCAGATGGCACAAGCTGTGTGTCTGAAGTAGAGAATAAGTTATTATTGGCATGTGTCATGTGCCCTTTTTCCACTGATCTGGGAAACAGCATGCGGTTCTAGATTATTTTGTCCTCATCAGTAAATTTTAACAATTTTGTGTTAGTTTTGTGTAAAGACACGAAGTTGTGACAACCTCACCAGGTTCTGCCCTTTATGACTAATACGCCTTTCGAACTACTTTAATGTAATTTTGTTTAACACTACATTTAATGTTCTAATCGGAATATGCGAACTTCATTTTCAGTCAATTAAAGTGTATTATTAAAATTACCTTGATACTTTTTTGTGAATGTTTCATACAAGAGTCTATGCAAACTACGATTATCTTTCTATTATGTTTCATTAACTGGAGCAAACTTACCCTAGAAAAAAATGCGGACATATTTCTTCAGAAGAAGTACATATTTCACGTAAGAGTACTGTTGCAGGCTGTTGCGAAAGAATCACAATTAGGCTGTTTCATACCATATAACTTGGAAACAAAAGCACATCTAGCGATCAATATTGAATATTTTTTTGTTTAGATATCAATCAATTATACATTAGTAACCAGTGAGCTATATTTCACGTTTTGCAATTATGTTATGAAAGTTTGAACAATAACAAAAATACAAATAGCATGCACAAGAAACATGCATGTAATTGCATAATTTCTCAGTGCCACAGAAACGAATCACGGCATTTTTTATTAAAACCGACAAAAATGGTGGCATAAGCTAGCAGTAATGAAAACACGGTCTGCAGCACAATTGAGGCTCGCGAATCACTTCAATACAGCCCGAGGAAGAACTTATTATAGTTAAGCAGTAGGTATTTACATCAGTAAATTTTGGTTAATTATATACCTTACGTACTTCGTACACTACTCAAATTAATGTAACTTAAGAATTGAAGTCAATTAAGAAAAATATCATAAACCGAGCAGTAACGTCACCGACTTTGGATCTGTAATGAGTAGATACGTAGGTTCAAACAACATAGCTGACCATCCTGGTTGAGATTTTCCAGGGTTTCCCTAAGTTTCACTAAGCGAATGCCTGGATAGTATCTTCCCTAATCTCGTATAAATATTATGTATTAATTATTATATATTAAATAGTAAATTGATTGTATCATATTTGATGTATGATTTTTGTAATTATGATTTCTTAATTATAATGCATTTTTGTTTACAGATAATCTACTTTCTATTTTGCTAGGATGGCAAGGTAAGACAAAGATAAAGAATAATTAACTCTTGAAAATTAATTAAATTACGATATATTTGAAACAAGGAAAGAAATAAGTATTTCATGTCAATTTCTCATTGACTTGTAAATCAATATCTCTGATTTAAATCACTTATGTACAGTGTAGCCATGACATGAGCCTAGAATAGATTTTAGAAGTTATTTCTGATATTAGAAAGCAGCTCGATCACCTTTTTGATCTCGTAATATATAATTTTAATTTTAGAATCAGCTTAACCTTCCTTCATTCGATTTTTATAAAACAGAACAGTCCAGAAAAATTCAAACATTTTAACTAAAAAAGGCAAGAAAGAAAACTCAAATTTACATTATTTATGTAGCTTCTTCTTCTTATATTTGTTATTAAGTTCATTAATATAATACTCTTATTTTGACTTTCTTTTAGGTAAATTTTCTCTAATATTCTTTACCTTTTCCGTTCAGAAACAGCAGAGAACTGATCATTGTGATTTAAATATGAATATTGAGCGCTTATTATGTCATACGATTTTGATGAATTACTTCTAAATACTTCTTTAAGCATTAATTGAACACTTGTGATATATATTTCTAACGTTTCGTATGTGTATATTGTTCACAACATGCTCTGATAGAGGAATTTAACACACTGTCGCTCTCTTACGTTTGAATCGGACTGGCTAGAACATTCTTGCATTGGAATAACAGCTATGATTGTCACGAGTTGCGAAGCGCTGACAAGTCGGAGATGGTTAGTGTTGTGATTAATATGAAGGATTGCGACCCGGGTTCGATTCACAACTAGAGCCATTTTTTATGTCGTATTTTTCACAACACAACTTTCATTTTACTTTTAAATAAATAACTTAATTTTTTTCTCTTTGTGTTGATAAATAATTGCTCCCTTTTTGATTCCTTTTGCATTATTTCCCTTTTACAAGTTAAGTTACAATAGGTTAGGACAGGTTAGAAAAGTCACGTTAGATAATTATTTTTATATACTTTATACAGATTTTGAAAATTTCCACAGTTCACTGAAAAGTTATAAAAATCAGTTTAGATTTTTTCATTATCCACAATGCAAACAAAATCATTAGAAAGCAGATGATATGCAGTGTTGCCACCCATAGGTCAATTATCGGATCGGATGATAATTTATATTCATATATGAAAGTTTTGAAAATCCTTGGTATTATTGTATCCCTTTATTCCCCTAAACTATTCATTATTATTATTTGCTTATGTTGTTGAACTAAATACGTTTTTATTTTATGAAACCACGTAAAAATTATCAAATGTAATTTAGTAATGAAAACACACAAAATAGTTAATTTAATTTGAATCAGTTAAGTTTTTCTGAAATTTCACATTCTTCATAAGACCCAGGTACAGGAGCTGTTAGAAGATTGACAGTGAACTGTTAAGTCTGCTTGATGGTTGAATTTTGATGCTGGATATCATTGGTTCAGATGAAATAAGCAGCCTATGGAAAAGGTTTTCACTCGTCACAACTCTGAAGAGATTTCTAGTATTCCGTTCTCAGACTTCCTTAAGATCTTTGTTCCTGGTTTCTTGAGCCTCCTCCGATAACTAATCTATCGTAAGAAGAGCATTTGGAATAATACTTGAATAAATATTTTGTAGACAGTAAACGGCATGTAAAACCACGGATACAGCTGTAGAATTCGTCCATTTCCAATTCGAACTATTCTGAGTTCATGTGATACACACGACAGCCAGATTGAAGAACGAAGGAGAAACGTTTTGTGAGATGCTACTAGTAACTACAGATCTGGTCGGACTTTCTGGAAAAAATCTTCTGGCAGTAAGACTCTGGTTCCACTTCCTCCCGATTTTCGTTGACCCACCTGCAGCCCCATTTTCTTTCGAAATCGCTTCTGTATTTCACGTTATATTCTCTAGTTCTGAAGGGGATCGCGCACCAACCATGCTTTGGGGGAAGGTTGAATTCTTTAGGTAGCTAGTCCGAACACTTTTTCAGAATAGGATCTTTGTTCCATTTGACCTGTACCATCTCAGAAATTCTTCAGAGTAAACCCTTCTGGGAGTTTCAGCTTTTACCTTTGAAACTACGTCAGGTATATCTTCCGTTCTGTCTGCATTCTTCACCATCCGCAGTATACGCTCGGTGAGGTGTCCCAGTTGTTCGTTGCTTTGACATTCTCTTTCCCATTTTGGATATTGAATAAATTTCGACAACTGAACGTCTTGGCCAAATTTAACTCGAGGCACAATACATAGTACTTAACTTCCTTAAGAAGTATAGCGAACCAATAATTTTTTAACAAAGTCATAACACAAATTAGCATACTTGTACCGTACATTACAAGGATCTATGAAACACCACATTTTGCGAACACGGAACAAGCAAGGGCAGGTGGAGTTAGTCTCCTATGAAACACTTCTAGATAAGTTATTGTAATGCAGGACACACACTCGCACGCAAAATTTTGTAGCTCTTCACGAAGTTTTTGTTTTAGGAAAAATGTAGTAAGAAATTAAATGTACGCTTTATTTTTAGTACAGAACGAACTATATGCAACGTCACACAGATATGCACTTTAAAACATAAAATACAGACATGAATTACTCGTCGTGATCACTTCTTAACATTTCCTCTCCTCGCTAAGACTTCGAATAAACTTCTCAAAACCGTGCACCTTCCCGTTCATTCCACTCATGTAAGAACGAGTTAGTACGATCATTTCAAATGCCCCACTCCAGACACTTCCATGCTGAAAGCTTACTCATAAAGAATATCAGAATATTGTAGTAACACTGTTAATCTTTTTCAATAGAAACAAATCTATTTATTACATATGGAAAGGCCTCCATTGTTTGTTTGTTTTGTTAATTGATCGATGACTTTATTAAGCTTCATTGATCGAAACATTTATAGTATAAGTAATGTTTGTTCATTTGTTTTGTTTGATTAATTGATCTTGGCTTTTTATAGCCATAATGATCGAAACAGTGTTTATATTATATTTATATTTGATTGTTAGTCATTATAGTCTATCAGGCTTTGGTCGTTTCTAATCGTTTACTAGGTTTTATATATTTAGTTGAAGCTTGTTGATAAGTTGTTATGGCTGTCAGCCTCTAGAGCATTCCGATCACTCCACTGCTCTTCTCAGAAACCACTATTTTTGTTGAAATTAGCACTATCCTTTTATTTTAAAGCAAGTCCTAGATTGATTGTTAGAAGTAAACTTTATAATCACTAATTATTACTAATTTACACTGCACATGTCCAAAAAAATATGACATTTTTGTCAAATATACACAAGAAATTTCGGCGTCGTAATAGTTTTCTTTACGACGCCATGTTTCCGAATCAAAAGGCCTCCATTTCTTACTTGTAAAATTGGCATCAAGAACAATCTGGTTTATTACATTTATTTAATGGTTTTCGCCCGATGTAGGCATATTGCTTTAATTAATAATTTTAGCTCACTACACTGGCGATGATATTTCCATTTCCTGGGAATATCTTAGCAATATTTCATGCAGGCATATAATATTTTATACTGACAAGCATTATATTCTCAGTAACATTCCCGACATATTCAAAATTCCAGAAATATCCCAAGAATCTGGGAACTAAAATTGAATATTCATGTAATATTCTGTGCTGTACGAGATAACTCAATCTCTGTTAGTAAATGCTTGTAATTATTACAAAACATATCATCATTATTGCTGTCATTTCTGGTTATTAATTTTTGCTAATTTCTTTTCCTAGATTTTGTGAAGAAGATGGTGAAATCCTCTAAAAACAAGGAATAAAATATCAAAACGTTTCCACGAAACTAGTCATGTAATTTATTTTGATTAAAGTTATTCTGTCTTAAATGACTGAGAAATAATTACTTTGGTCGCTCGACCTTTTTAAAAAGATGCTTAATAAAATATGTAATATTTGCGTACTGGTTTATCATGGAACATTCAAACAAAAGCCATTTCTTTAAAGCCATCTGGATGTAAGGCTAGAACGTAATCGAAATTGTCAAAATGATATCAAATGTAATTGTCGGAATAGAACACATTCCGGTTTTCACGCTGGTTGAAAGTCAGTTATTTTATGTTCACTATTATACATCAAAGGACATTGAAGGTATACGGAATAGGAAAGATGGCATATAATTCTCTCTTATATGGGCATATTGGAGGCACAATATATAGACTGTAATTCTGGCATATCTTATGTAATGGACATTTTTGGTAGTATTTTTATTGCAATAATAATTTCTTCTGTTAAATTAGACTACGGAAAACATTTTCTTTTCTTTCTGTGATGCATTTATCAAGAGTAACAAAGCCTTGCTTCGAAACAGTTTCAGTTTTGCGCTTAATCGGGCGCCGCCATGTTATGACGTAATCAATCTGCCGACTGCTTGTCATTAACGTACAGATGGTATTTGATTTGTTAGTATTGTTGACAAGAGATAACAAGAATGGATCGAAATAAATAGTTAAGTGGTGAATAACGTTTCTGTATGCTTTAACACGACATTTAGTTCGTTTTCTGCGTATTTGTACACTAATTACTTCGTTAAGTGATGATGTGAAGACAATTTACTGTCAAAATTTCAATGGTGTTGTTTGATATTTAACGGAGTTACATATTTTGAAACGGAGAATGGATGATGCTCGTGGGTGCTTTGGTAAATCCATTACCACCAGACTGCCACAGAAATATGTGATAGTCATATATGCTGACTACAGAAGTCAAGGGATATAAGTGTTATTTCCGAATAAAAATGGCGGTACTCTTTCATATATTACTCAAAATATATGAGAAACAATATTGCTATATTTTACACATAGGCACACTAAAGTGCAAGATGTCTTTGTACGAAATATGACAAATTTTGTGTCTCATATATTTCAAGCCATATACAAAAGATTACCTCCATTTTTTATTGGAAAATGTCATTTGTACCTCTTGCCTTCTAGAGTCCACATTACACAACATGTTTTTAAACTACACAGACACACTTTTGGAGGCGATTTCTCACATCGAAACAAGACGAAAGTTCCTTTGACAAATTTTCGAATGTGCATATAATTTTGGAGCTTCAACCTGCTGTAAGCGTTAGAAAACGAAATTTAGACCTTTATATTTATAACACCACGAGCAGTAGAACTGATGCGGCATGGTAGCGTCAAAGACTTTAAATCTCCTTTCTTCAAAAATGCATATTCCAAAATTGTACTATTAGTACGCAAGGGATTCTTAAAAAAAAAAAAAATCTGAAGTAGATATAGATCAAAATGGTTATGAATTAAACGAATTCCCGCATGAGTAAAGATGAAATACGTCATCTCCAGCATCCAATCTGCCAATTATATTCAATCTCTTTGATAACAAATAACTAAAACGTTCGATGAAATTATGCAATGATTACTCCTGCTTGCAACTACGCATTTTTTCGAAACGTTCGGTATATGAGAACTACTTGAGATATCGATTTGGCACCATGAGATTATCTTTTCCTGGTGGAAAACCGTCTCCATGATTCTCATTTCAACCAATATTTACTTCAGACAATTTCTGGGAATTCCCTACTCCTTTGGGGAATCCCTTGCGAATCCATTGCACAATTTTGTAATATGCATATTTTGATACTGCAGGTTTGAGGTCTTTGAGGACATCTGGCGCCTCAGTTCTACTGTGTTAATTCTGTTGGAAATATCAAGTTTTAAAGTTCATTTTCATAGCCTTTCGGTGGCATATAGCACCAAAACTAAGCCTTTATACACGCTCGTAGATGGTCTATATTTTTTTCTTATTTTCATGTCAGGAATCTCGTGAGGTAGGTATGTCGGTTTTATTTTGCAACACCCTGTATATACATACAGTGACAGGTTTACAATTTTGCCGCCTGTAGGCACCCAAGAATGTTTTGTCTGTCCTATTTTCTCTTTAATATGTACTCTGGGCTCAAAAAGTAACTCAATAAGTTATAAACAACAGTCTTCGAGAATTTGATCGTGTAGGTGTGACTCTTGGTTTATTAAGAAAATCAAATCTTCGGATGTATAAGTTAATTAAAACATTGGGAGAAGTCATCATTGTTTTGTTACAGACTTGTTGCATCAGGAAGGATATGTAAAAATTAAGTCATAGATGTTGGTAATTATTTTTTATCAGCTCTTTATGGATTTTTAAATGACCTATATTATTCTTATTTTCCAGGGGAAAAAAAATCTGCCAAAATATTAACTTTTAAAATTAAGTATTGATAATTATTATATTGAAGCTCAAAACGTGGTTATGCTGTACTAATTTTGATATAGCGTATCTTACCAACTGATGAAGGTATATTTTATGCGATAGATAGTTGTCTCTAGTTTGCGATGGAAAAAAAATCGTTTGTACAGGGTGTTCAGAAAATTTGAGAAATTTCGAAAAAAAAAAGCCAACAATATTTCGGAAATTTTTTACTCTCTTCCGTGACAAACAACATACTGGCCCTTTACAACTTTGAGAAATAATTAGTAGGTACTGTATAAGAAAAATACCTTAAATAGGTAGCGACCCTTATTGTCATTGTAACCACAATAAAAAGTTAATTAGACTTTTGCCAGTTCTTCATATTTTCAAAAATAAATAAATACAGTCAATATACTTGTGTGTTCTAAGAGGTGATCAAGTTTTATTATCCACCAAACATTGGTTTAGATAAAATAACTAACTTTTTACTACCAAAGAAACTGGTTTAGTTAAAAACAGTTCGATATATTTGGATTCAATTTTCAAAATAAACTAATTATTCCATGAGAAGGCACACACCGCTGAACAGTTGGACCCAGGAGTAAACAAGAAGATCCTGAATAGCGTATAACTTAGTGAGTTAGCATTGCTGTTACGTTGCTGCAAACTTAAGTTGTCCAAGAGTAATAGACTATTACAGTCAATGTCACCAACAATCAAAGTAAAATTATACGTAAGCTACCTGAAAATTGTGTGAATTGTTATTAAAAATTTGCCACCCCTGAGAAATTTGCCAATCTGAAAAGCACCCAAATCTGCCTCTGACACCTCGTACGCTTTTGCCCGATTCCGCCCAATGCCAAATCAGATTTTCGACTTTTTCGGTTCACCTTAGTATAATATCAAATCATTCTAATTTAAATATTCATATCTTCCGTTTGCATTCTGGTGTTAAAATAACATTTAGCAAAGCGAGTATGAGAATTATTAATATCTATTTTCTAAATTACTTCAAACTCAAATATCAACGTTCATATTTAGATGGTAGATTATCCTTTTATAAGTGCGTAACGTGTATATATATAAACAGAATTTCAGCTGGTATCCCATCAGAGACAGTGGGCACCCCATGTACTTATGAAAGCGCTTAGGAGCATTATTCACCTCGCACTTTCCAAACTAAAATTTCAAAGACAATCTTTCTACTGTAAATTCTTCTTATCAAAGTATATAAAATGTAAAAAATATGTTTATATCTTGTCCTCTCATGAAATATATTTTTTGCCTGTAATATTTTGTTTTATCAAATCAATGACAATTATTTATCACCCTTTTCCAAATCTATTACTCCATTCCCACTCAAATCTCAACGTTAAAACATCTACCATAGATTCTTGTTATACAATTGCATAATATATGCTGGAATCAAATTTGTATCTGGTCCCCACCAGAGATATTTGCCGTTCAATATTATTCCCAAAATATGAATTTTTGGATTTCTAAAAATTAATAAAAATTTAAGCAACCACATATCATCCTTCATTTTCTGTATATCTTCCATATACTTTGGTACGTAATAGTATAAAAAAAAAGTAACTTTGATGTTCAACCCCTTCCCTGAAAATCGGAATTTGTTCTATTCCGACAAATCACATTTGGATATTATTTTGACCTGTCCGATTAAGTGTTAGGCTTTTCATGACGAGTACTGAATTTATCATGCAGACCTTAAAGAAAGAAATGGTTAAATCAGTCCACAATTTTAATATTACATATTTCGTATACGTCTGCAAACACAAATTTTGATATGTGCCGCAACAGAAACATGGCGGACATTAATTGATCGGTGAAAGTAAAAATAAAACAAATACTGATTTTGAACTATGCACGTTTAGGAGAAATAAGTATAAAAATATTAGAAAGAGGTTGAACGATCTAGGCTGGACCACTTAGATGGAATGACTTATTAGTAAAGGCAAAATAATGTGCATTGAATATTAATTTGATATTGTTATTAGAATAAACAGAATAAAAACTAAGATGGTGTAAATATTCAGAGGTATGTACATTTTGAAATGCTTTTCTTATAAACAACGTGTATGTTCACATGTATGTTCAAATATATATATATATATATATATATATATATATATATATATATATATATGAGTGTGATGCACACTGTAATTTGATACGCACCTGTGGTGTTCAGTAAATAAATAAAAGAAAAAAAAAAGCAAGTCTGCAGTAGTATATCAAATTCTTTACCTAAATTCTAACCTCCATACTTCCTATGGAACATTCTCTTCTGTAAGACAGACGACGGACTGAACGTTCGTTTAGTTTTGGTTTCTGATTGTCTTACTGTGTTTGTTTCTATATATAGAGACGTATATTGAGTGATACCACATTTCGTCCAAAGATATCTTGTTCTCTAGACATTTAGTTCATAAATATTTCGTCCATAGACACTTCGTCCACAGACAATTCATCCACGAGACATCTAGTCAATTCGACATTTAGTCCTATGTATTTTCCGTTAACTTGACTTATCGTCCACAAGGCATTTCGCCCAATATACCTTTAATCTAATGGATTTTTAGCCCACGTGTCGTTCCCAAGACAATCAACATTTGTTTGGTCTAAAGGATGTTTCATTCACTGGACTATTAACGCACAATACATTTCAACCCGATCCAAAGAACTTTTCGTCCGTGAGATTTTCCGAACCTAAGACATTTCGTGCAATCGACCTTTAATCCAATGCATTTTTCGCACATTGGTCGTCCCAAAGACTAATTCGTCCAAACGATATTTGGTGCAAAGGATTTTTGTCCACGCTACTTTTTATCCCCGACACATTTGATTCACAAGACAATCCGTCCATTGCATATTTGGTCCAAAGACAGATCATCCGTCAAAATAAACAGAATGCACCAGTTTCTGCCAAGGAAGTATGGAAGCATATTCTTAAACTCAAATTTATTGATAGCATTTATTAGCACGTCCAAACCGATACATTAAAATTTACATGAAGACGGATTTGTAACAAATAATATTAAGTTACGAGTAGCATGTATAACGTCACCTTGGAACCAGAAGGTACTATGTCCACTTTTGCTACTTTTAAGAAAAACTAATTTTATAGTTTGAAGTTCCATTTTGGGTCAGTTCTATAATCGACCGCTAAACTTCTCGTCAGCGCTAAGTTGAGGCCAACTCTCATTGGCCAAAATCAAACTTGGCCTTAGCGCTGAGTAGAAGTTTAGCGGTCAATTGTAGAACTGACCCTTAAAGTCTGCATACATTCATTTCATTTCTGACATTTCTAGCCACTTGGAAGTCGTTTTGTGAGATATTAATTTTGGGGTTGATACCCTTTAGTACAAAGTCTTCGACTGCAATTCAATTTTACCAAAAAGTGTACATAATACCTTCTGGTTCCAATGTGATGATATATTTCCAAATATCTTTAAAATATTCAATTCTACTACCAAAAATATCTTACAGGAATGTACGATGCGAAAACCTTCAATCCTTTACATGATTTCGAGAGGGTAAGGGAAAGTACCTTTGAAGTTGATTTATTTACTGTTTTCCATCTTTTATGGATCATGGAAATTTGGAAATTTTCAGAAAATCTTTGTTACAAAAGATATGTACGGGAACAATGGCGAATATTATTTTCTCCCAATGGGATATATGAGGTTCCTATTCTTCGAATTGTTATTTAGCCATTAATCTTGACAAATACCACAGGTAATTAGGATTATAAATAGAGCTGAGTTCGATTCTGTGGTCAATAAATTTTGTGTATTGAAATTTAAGATTACAGCAGTCGAAAATATTTGTAATAAATTTCCAACATTTGTGACATTTCATATCTAAAGGGTTGTGAAGGGCGATGAATTAAATTTTGAAATTAAAGATTTTGAATTCCAGAATCCTAGATGGCTACTGCTGAAACTGATTGAAGTTGCTAAAAACATACAATTTTAACCATCTATGTATGATCTCTAAAGGGCGATTAGTTCGATTCTGAAATAAAACTGTTGAGTCCTGAAAGTTCTTACTGATGTTATCGATGTGTTTCTATTAATTCCTGAGCCAGTGCAGTCATAACTTAGAAAACCTTTTGTAGTCATAACCATTAGCGTACATGAAAGAAGGGACTATATTATCACCTGCTGCTGTCTTGGAGGAGATCAATATTAAATAAGCAACGTCATGCAGTTATACGTAAATTTAAAATTGAGAATAAAAGTAAGACTTTCATGCATCTGACCTATTTCATATTCAGAACCTGCACACTAAATCAAGGGAGCGAAATATTTATTCTCCTGAGAGCGAAAAGAGAGACCACTCTTTTTCAGAGCGAACTTTTCGATCGAAAAACGTGCTTTTCAATGAAACTCTCTCGATGTGGATGGAAAAGTGTGCTCTTTCTAGATGGAGCTCCGATGCTTTTGGATGTAATTTATTGTTCAAACTTAAAAGAGCGATTTCTCATTGTTTTAGAAAAGTTTATTTCTCATCTTTTTTTGAGTGATCCACAATGTATCATGGATATTAGTCAAGTTTCATCTTCGGAAATTGTTACTGCGAAGGTTACCGAAAGACGAAGCTATGCTATGAAATTCATCGCGTTGCGTTTACTTAAAAATGACAACAGAAAACCTGAAAATTTTTATTAATGACAAAAACATACCAGAAGACGTCAGGAGTAAGATACATACAAGACGTCTTTTAACGTTGTTCTGAAATAGTTGACAAAACGAAAAAAAAAACCACTTTGAACGCTGATTCTCGCAGTTAGACGGTTGCCTGAGGGGTTAAGGTTTTAGATAACTAGCCGGAAGGTACAGGGAACAAATCTCCCTGAAATTAACTTATGAATAAATGCTCCCTTTATCAACTTTTTAACATTTTATTGTGTCGCTTCGTGTTCAAAAGATGAAAACTATTTGAATAGATGCAAATTCACGTAAACAAGTATATCTGTATTCCCATCGAAATGGACCAACATAGATCCCATCTTTATCGAGCGGAAATTTCTCATCTTTTCTCGGATGAAATTCACTAAAAGAGTGGTCCCTCTTTCCGCTCTCTAAAGATGAAATATTCCACTAGAAAATTCCGCTCTTTGAATTTAGTGTGTAAAGAATGCCGATGTGAGTTTACTTCTTTGTATATGCCAATGAAAGCCGAACAGAAAAAAAATAATGTGACAGGGATGTGGTAACAAACACAACTTCATAGAAATTATTTCCACACACAAAAAAGTACACAGATGCGAATAAATTTTCAGTGCGCGTGGTCCCGTATTATCGGTCCGTGCTTAACGTCCTAACGTAGCTGTTGAGTTTCTAACAACCGGGCCTACAGTTCTGGTCCGAATCACACACGAATAGACTCCGGCGGCGGGAATTGAGTCCGTGACCACGCGCACAAACAGAAAGTGCGCTAACCTCTCGGCCGTTCGAAGGTATATCATCCCGTCGGATTTCTTGAACGATGAGATGCGGAGTCCACTTAATCAGAAGCTGTACGTCCCATCGTTACAAATTCAACATATTGTTTCGTATGTTAAGAGCAATTGAATGAATCAAACATTATGAGATGTATTTATTGTGTTTCAGTTAAAAAAAAAACAATAATTAATTTGATTTTATTTCATTTATAAATTGTATTTTCTCTAGAAGGTCCAATTGCTACAAGAAGTTTAGCGTCTTCCCCATACTGCAACACTGGATGAAGTCCTTGTGGTTTAGCGGTAACATTTCGGACTTCCGATAAGCAATACGGAGGTAGGCACGTAATTTCAAATCCTACTGTCGGCTATCATGACTAACGGGTGTTCAGGGGTTTTGCTCAATCACATCAGGAAAACGGCTGAATGATATCTTCAAACTATGTCCTGACCGAATCATTTTCACAGTCTTTCCAGTACCGCATCCAGACCTAAGCCGGGGATGCCCAAAGACCACAAATAAGCTCAAAGAAATAAAAATGGAAAGCTACACTCCTCAGTGATGGTGAATCCCAGGTGGCCGAGAGATTAGCACGTCCACTTTTTCTGCACGTGGTCAGAAATTCAGGTCCTGCGGAAGTCCCTTGAATGAAGTGCACTTTACCAACAATTATAGGTCCTCTTCTTCGAAGCGTATCAGAATGTTTAAAAAATCAGAAATCGCTACGTCACACACTATTGCTATCTCGGTACATTGTAGTTGAAAACAGCTGCTACATTTTTGTTTAAGACCTTTGTACGGAACGCAAATTCTCTAGCAAGGAACATACCCAAAGTTATATACTCAGATTTGGTTTAAACTTTCACAATTGACAGTCTTCGACGTGAAAAGAAATAGGGCGAGCTCCTACGTTTAATAATTGCATTTAGAAGCAATTAAGGTAAACGCATCAGTAATGGACAGTATACCAGTAATGGACACTTGAAGATAAAAGTTGTAAAATACGATTTTCCTAAGGTGGTAATCATTTAACTACAAGGGATAATTTAATATAGTATGTTCTGCTGCCACTGAATATTATTCGCTCGTCATTGCTTTCATCTGATATTTCTGACATGATGTTGAAGTTAGTTCCATGGTCGCACCTACTCTTCCATGCATTCTGTTAAGCAAGTGATTAAGGTGTGAGCTTTCGTTTTTTATTCATAAAATTACAATAACGATTACTTTTGTTGTTCTGTACTATTATCCATTACAAAATATCTCGGTTTCGAATATTTAAATAACCAAACCAATTATAACTTGGATCTGTTATGCAAAGCAGGGGGTGTTCATTACCGGTACGGCAAAGTCAGTTTCTGTCCAGTTATGGATACTCACTATTGATTACTAGGTTGAAATCAAAATCCTCGATTTATTGATTTGTTATTAACGTCCTAAGGGAATTGGTGAGCTTCTAAGGACGAGACTTACACTTTTTGATAAAGTGGTCCCGAACCACTCCGTTCAACAGCTCTCAGGAAAAACTGAACTCATGAAAATGCGCCCAGAAATTGAGCGTGCTAAACTCTCCGCAACTCCGAGGGCGAACTCATAATTCTGTTAGTTGTTTTATTTCAATTTGGGAAAGATTATTTACTCTTCATGACCATAAGTTTGTCAGGAATTTTTTTGGTCCCATTTTTTCAGTGATGGACGCGGGGATGCCCATTAATGAAATGATTTCTTTTCATATTGGACATTATTCATGACAAGTTAGAATTTACATTTTTATGGCCGCAAGGAATCTATGGCTCAGGCCGGGATAGTGTAGGGGGAAAGGAAATGGGAAGGAGTCTAACAGGTCTAAGTTGAAGGTGCCATTAGGGCATTTGCCCGTAATGACTGAGGTGATAAAAGGTTAAAACTTCACTAAGGATGGCTAATAGCTGTTTTCGAAACCAGGACATTCGGAATGATCACGCAGTGGAATTCATGAAACAATAAGACAATCGAAGAACATCATTACACATATAAACGTGTTTATTAATTATACTCTCGAAACATCAGCAATGATAATTTAAATTATTTTGAGTTATCCAGTGTCCGTTACTGGAACAATCAGGTTTTTCCGTGTCCATCTAACAAACTAACTAACTCTATGGCTTATGGAACTCCCAAAGCCATCGCCGGAGTAACAAACGTTCACCATTGGATTCTATCCGGGGTAATATCAAGCCAGTTTTCATCACGAACACCTACTTCTCGAATATCTCTTCTAATATTGTGCTCCCAACGACGTCTCGATCTTCCCAATGGTCTCCTTCCATCCGGCCTTCCAACCAGGATAAAATATAATCTTCGTTTTTCCCCCATCCGAGCTACATGGCCTACCTACCTTAGTCGTCGCCATTTCATTATTTTTACAACATCTGGTGAATCGTACAGTCCGTAGAGTTCTTCATTATCCAGTCTCCTCCACTCTCCAGTCATCTCGTCCCATTTTGGCCCATATATCTTTCTCAAAACCTTATTTTCAAACACACGTACTTTATGTTCATCTGCTAGGGTCGTACTCCAACTTTCGCAACCCTAAAGTATTATCGACAGAATAACCGTTCTCTATATTTTCAATTTCAATTTCCTTGATATTAATCGCGATGTTACCCATGTAGCACAGATGGTTGGGAAATGGTGACAATGGTTGAAATATTATCGAAATTTGGTTAGTAATTTCAACCGTCAATTTTCAACGATGGGCCAACTGCAGAATGTGGTTGAAAACTTGACGGTAATTTTCAACCTTGATTCGTTGTTGGGCCAACTTCTACATTTTACCGTTTCGTGTTGTTGATTTATACAACGTTGGCCCAACAAACAATGATGAGCAGAAATATGTCGGTACAAAAAACACGTATGATTATTAATTTGTTTCACATTTCTGAAAGTTTTCAGGAAAAAAGTGAGCATAATATATGTTTTGTTGACTTCTTTGCTGGTAAAATATCTGCTAACTCTTGCGCAGATAGACCTTCAAATGTTAGCTCTTCCAAGTACCCAACAGATGTCAGGTTATTCGTTTGCTTAGTTCTATGTGTGAGTTGTGACTATGTGACAACCGTTTGATTTTAAAACGAAGAAGGTTGGTGGAACAAGAATTATAGTTACAGGTACATATAAACAGAAAAGATTTCCATAAAAATCCTGTATTTGTATATTGTATATGTGCTGTGAAACTTTGTTACTATGCAAATATGACGGGTAGAAATTTCAAATTAATTTTGTTGAAGTAAACAGTTTTCGTATTATATACGTACTGTTACAAATTCAAATTAAATAATCGAAATCTTGTTCTCTTTACATTTTAGAGTAAGAATATTGCTTCCAGGTATAAAATTAGCGAATTTTATAGTCACTGCAGTACCGTTGTTTTGTGTTCGTAAATGGTTGAACTTTAGTTGTCACCTGCAGGGTAAAGTTGTTGGAAAATTGTTGAAATTTGGTTGGTTATTTGAACCCCAATTTTCAGAACAGATGCAGTGAATTTTCTAATTACGGGTTCGGTTTACTTGATGGACACCAAAGGAAGGAAAATTTACAGGAGAAAGATGATGTTACAAAAGTGTGTACAAGTGTCGAAACATGAGTCATCATAATCCAGTGTTTTCAAGGTGAAATATACGTGGGACTATATAAGCTTCCGCCAGCGGCAGTTTTTTCGTTTTCACGGGCTAATTGACCGGCTTCGAGAGTAGAATGTGTAAAGTTACATGACCGCACCTAATCTTACTTCACCTCCAAATTCAAATGGTCACAAATTTAATACAAAGTTGAGATTTGGGCTATTTCATTAATAAGTGACGTCATTAGTATTCATCCGCGCGTTGCCATATTCGAATGGACAGGAGTGCGTATTTCACGTATTAATTATTCTCGTGGGGTTGTCATATTATTTGTTCAATAGTTATGTCGGTTTGTGCGTATGGAAGTAACAGTGACGATTATTTCTCAAGAACGAATGATGTAGACCGTATAATATCGGTCAGTTGGGTGGTGTCCCTTGGTGTCGATAAAGTAAACCTAGGCCCTAATTACTTTTTGAGTACAGTCGTTTTACCCAGGCTTTAGCGTTGCACACTTCGGAGCGGGAATGAGTAGGTACATGGGTTCGATCCCAATAATCGACCATCCTGACTGGTTTTCCAGGGGCCATTCCTCAGTCATGCCAGGCAAATGCCGGGATGATACCTTAAAATTAGGCCCTGGCCAACCTCTTTTCATTCCTTGTTCTTACTGTATCACGTATACCGAGCCATATATGCCTAACACACATCAATACAGTTGTAGTTTTTTACACTGCAGGTTGGCGCAACCGCAAATAGGCCTAGCCGCGCACGTTCGAACTCCTTGTGTAATTTGAAGTACATGCTTCAAGGACTTCCACCCAGGAAACTTGAATCGTGTAATTTGGGCTATACTTCCGGAAAAAGGTTAGTTCTTAAAATCAGTTTTCTTTTTGTTTGTTTGTTTACTGCGGACATCCACGGAACTCTGCAGCTGTTCACTGGTCGAACCTGTGACTTGCTTTTCGGTTCCTAACGTGTCGCCCGGCGCATACTAAAGTGACACCAGGGTGTAGATAGAGTGTACCTTTCGGGGGAATATGCACATACAAAAGATCACGGAAACACGTTAGTCAAACACAGGTTAGGTAATTTTAGTTATCACTGTAGTTGTCCGTCTGTCGCATTTTTCAAATGAGTGTTCCACTGTATATCGGAGTCCTGTCCCAAATTCCCGGTCGCACATGGCACAGGCTGGGCTTACCGTAATCGAAATGGACGAGTCACTAATTGGTTTCAAGGAGAATTAAATACATAAAAGACTGCAAATTTTAGTGTTCTTTTTTTTGGGGGGGGGGGGGGGTACCGTTCTTCATGTTTAGTGAGAGTGAGATGCATAGCATTTTGTACGATGTGAAGGCAATAAATTATATTGTTGTATATTACTGCACATGGTGGTATTTAGAAATATTGGAGAATGCAACAGATCAAAATTAATAGAAATTCGCTTGATAAGAACAAAAAAACTATTTTAAATAAAAAGACGAAATATATTTGTAAGTGACTAAAAAAAATCGACGTAATTTTGCTTTGAGTGTAAGGAACTAGGAAAATAAAGACATGCTCTGAGTATAAATAAAGATAACATTAAATAAACATCGGTGGGGACATATGTGGTTCGGAACCCACGTTAAACTGCAGGTTCCGTCCTTAGAAGCTTCTCAGCTCTTTTAGGACGTTAATAACAATTCACTCACTCAGTAAATAAACACTCTTAGTCTCAGCGTACGAAAAAGGAACATTGTTCTTAACTGTGAGTGTAAGCAAAAAAACAATATTTTGCATGGTGGTTAATGCACCAGGTGCTAATTACCCTGATAGGTATATACACCTTTAAGCATCTTTAGTGCAGGCCGGGATAGCGTAGAGGTTGTCGACCAGGGCCAATATTTTGGGGTATTATACCGCCATTTGAGAATACGAAAAGGCTGAAAACTAAACTTTTTTTTTGATCGAATGGAAGGATCGTGCGGAACAAATCTACTTCACGGTACGTACGAACAAATAGTTAGGATTCAATCATCATTCTTGGAATCTAAAAGAGCTAAGGAACTTCTAAGAACGGGACCTACAGTTTAACGTGGGTTCCGATGTATATGTGTGCCTCTACGGGAAGTGAACCGGGAACTCCTTGGTTAGAAGAAAGTGAGCGTTACCATTTATCCAGAAGGGGACACAAAAAAGGAGACTTTTTTATACAGAATATTTTATTCAAGGAAAACTGCAAGTTGATCATTTACTTTTCATCTCAGGTATGGCGTACCACGTTGTGGAGTTCTCTGGTGAATCAGGGGGAGGTGTAGGAATCGTGAGAGTCACGTGGCTGACTCCAAGAAATACTGAGTCATACTGGCCACCGTTTAAAATGTATTCAAGATTCGACAAAGCTTTGGCAGAGAATGTGCAACCTGGAAATGATTGGCCAATTTATAAAGTAAAGAGAACATTCTATAAGACTGGTTAGTACATTTTATAATTGCATTAATTTCTGAAGCTTTCAGTGTTGTTTCTTGTCGTCTTGGGGTTTATAACAATTTCAAAGTTTATTTTTGTGAAGTGTATTGAAATTTACAGTAATGAACCTACTCAATGCGGCACCAGAAATTTGGGAAACGGAAGAGACTACACCTCACGACTGAATTAGTTCTGGTTGTTTGTTGAAAATGGTCTCTTCTAAAATTCAAGCGTAACTTCAAAGACAATCGCTCTAAGAGCAGAAAATGTTTGAGAGGGTACCTTAGGTTTTGCTGCTTAGAATGATTTTGATAGGGAATTAAACGGAACTAGAACGACCCCTTCTCTCTCTCAAAAAAAAAAAAAAACTTTGCATACATGTTCAGTTTACTTTCAATTCTTCTGTTAAAAGATAGAGTACCATATCACGAATGTTTTTCGAAACTGCCTGCATTTTAACTTCTAACCACGATATTACGCAAGTATGACTCATTTGTATGGTTTATTTTTGACCTTTTTAGTAGATATATAATGGGGATTTTTAAAAGTAATAAATTAGTGAATATGTTAAGTGTTATTCCGTATGATGTTTCTTTTCGTAAATGACTCGTGTTTGTACTTCTAGTAGTGATGTGATCTTAAGATTAAAGATACACTAATTAACAAGCAGGAAAAATTTGAATTTTCTCTATTATCGTTTGGAATATTTCACTGTGAATAAGCCAGGAATAACTTAATTTAAATGTAGTGGTCGAATAGCCTGCGTAAATCGTTAAAGTTCCAGCAAAGCTGTTGAGGAAGGGTTGCGATTAACTCTGTGTTTACTGTGCTTTTAAGTTTTTACATGAGTTCTACCATGAATCACTTTCAAATATGTTTTGTTTCAACGTTAGTGCAGTAACAAATCCCTTTGAGCGTTATCTAGGAAATTCAATATTCAGGATCACATGATATTTACAGCGAAAAAAATTTTTTTAGATGATTTGTTGAAAGCACGAGAAAAGCAGGAGTCAAATCTAGAAACAGAAATTGAAGACGATAACAGACGGAAAAGGAGACGAATAATACGTGTAGAAAGTAGTGATGATGATGAAGATGATAGGAATTATAATAGTTACGCCAATAATAAGTATGTTGATCGGGACGCAAGAAAAGCAAAGAGATTGATTTTTTCAGTTCCTCCTCCTCCACCTAATGTCCAGCCGTCATGTGCAGAAGGTGAGATACATTTTTAGTTTTAAATAATTACCGATTTTAATTAAGGTATTGTTGACACGGAGCACTGCTTTGTGAATTTTAGTCGGTAGAGTATGTGACTTAACTTTTCGAGAACCAGAATCGCTCGTAATGAAGTACTCCCAACTTTTTTGTAGCGTCATACAAATTCTCGTAATATGCGTTCCAGTCACATATCACATATTAGTAGTCATTGATAGATACTGACCTCTGGTGCGTGGGGTCCTCGTTTCGATCCCGACTCATGCCGGTGGGTAAACCCGTATGCATGGGTTTTCTCGGGGTTATCCCGTCTCCTCCCACTTTCTTCATTCCACCAATCATTCGTTCATCATCCATCGATCTGACCCAACTTTGCTGAAATACCTTAATGTCAATTCAATTCATAT
>JAGDQP010007761.1:36484-65889 GCA_022664845.1 Lepisma saccharinum | reverse complement strand
AGTGAGTGAGTGAGTGAGTGAGTCAGTTAGCCTAAAATGTGCAATTTCAGGGGTCCACAACTAGAACATAGTTTGAGATACGAATATGAAATTTTGTACATCTGCACATATTTACCATATCTCCTTAACGGCAAAAGCTCATATTCCTATCTTTAACATCTTTTTTCTTACGGGGCCCCCAAATCGTCGATTTTGCCATAAACTCTTGTTCCTGTATAACATGCTTCTGGCAGTGCTAACGTTTTCTGGCGTGAAGAACTTGGCTCATGCACTGCCGTGCATGTTGATTACAGCTCATTGACTAGCATTAAAAATAAAAGGTTAAATCTAGGGAATATTTATATTGAAAATATTACAGAAAACAATAGATTATGTGTTGAGACGTTCCTTAACCAACTTCAAAACAGAAGGAGGGGAGATTATTCCTCATGTTTCGTGATCATACCTTTTGAATGGCTGCAGTGATTCGGATGCAACTTATCCGTTATATACTGGTACATGGCTTTCTCCTGCAAATTTCGTTGTCGTTTTTTTAAGATAAGTGTACAAAAAAAACAAGCAAACGGAGATAAAACAATTTCATTAACTTTAACTAGTGGATGATGAAACCGACTGCGATAACTCCTGTCGTTTGGGTTGCAGATACGGAAGGATATGATTAGATAAAGGAGTAAATGAGTCACTGACCCAACACCCACTATGATCCACCCCTTTCGGCAAATCACGACCCACGGTGACCCAAGATCCACTCCAACCCACGACCCACCCAAATCCGCTTTGATTTAAAACCCACCAAGGAGGGAAAAAAATCAATGTATCAGACTCAGCCACCATCTCTTGGACCGTTATCTTTTATATAACATCACTAGATGATTATTTAATGAGGTATTATTCATAAGGTGTGATATTGAATTTACACAAACTTTACTGAGCAACAGATTGTAATCAGTCACACGCATTGTTTCTTTCAGGAAAAGTGTTCTAGGGGAGGGGTATTTTAGATTTTTAGAGGGGATAAAAGAAGCGAGAGGGCTTAATTCTAGTAGAACAATGAATGAACCCTTGTTACAAAATTTGTTGTTTTAATTGAGTGATTGACTCAGTCTGGGGGTAATAAGCCCCGGTCACCCATCTGAAAGAAATACTGGTCACACAAGTGCTCGTTGACACGTTGTTGTAACACACTGACAACATGAAACAAGGGGCTGGACAGTGTGTTGCGTCATACCTTTGACAAATTGCACTCGTACTGGAAGAACTGGAAATGGAAGCGAGAGGTAAGTCTAGGGCATCGTTTTACTGAATTTGCATATTACCGCGAACTGTAGTGAATATTATCCAGAATAAGGTGTATCGCGGTGTCTGGTGGATCATGGTGTCGGTAAGTTGAGAGTGGGTTACATCACGATCAACTGACCCACACTTAACATGTCACACAAAAGTCACAGCCCCACATTTAAAAAGCGATCCACGGCACACTGTTAATACGTGACACGCTCAATCTCTGTTTTAGTCTGGTGGTTAAGGACCAAAAAAGTTATGAACTATGCATTTTTACTTTAAAAGGTCCCACTTAGCACACAGCTTCCTTGACCACTGTTTAGTATTTTTGGAAGGAGCGCCACCGCAAATTTTGTGGCGGAGCGGGGGGGGGGGTCAAAATGGCGGTTGCAGCTACTTACTAAATCGCCTCTAGCTCCTCTCCCCATGGTCCGACTTCAATATTCTTTCTTTAAATTAAAGGTCACATTAAGTACTATAAGTTAATACAGTGACATTACATATAAGTAGAGTAGAAATCCGTTAAAAATGTAAAAAAAATAGAAAAAAATCTATTTTTTATCATCACAGTTTTTCAGATAGTGAGTAATTTTAATTTTTTTCTCAATTAAAAAAAGTACGTTTCTTAAGCTTTAATTTTATGCTATACAACAATCATTTCCATGCACATTTAAGCGCACAGTGACCGGTTTAAGAATACAGGTACAATGTCACGGCCCGTTTTCGGCCATGTGTTATCTCACTGGAAAGGTACACGGAAGTCTTTCAAGAATATCTAAACTTTTTGAGTGACTAAGTAATTTTGCTGTGGTGATTTATTCTTAGATAGGTAAATTTGGCATGTCCAGGGGGGAAGGGTAAGAGGAAAGTCGGCCTGATTATTTATTAGCCAGCCCATAAGGGAGGCTTAAGGAATTGTACTTTTAATGACATACCTCGTTGGCGTTAATATTAAGGGGCGCGTATATGACAAACGAGTAAAGATATTAGAAAAATTCCTTTACTCATACATTTATGACTATGTATAGACTTTGTACATTTTGTGAGAACATCTGGGGGCACATGTTTCTTCTTCTTCTTTGTCTAAACTTGTAATTTGCATAGTTAGGCTTATATATTACATCGCCGATGAATCCGGTTAGACCCGTTATGTGGGTACGTACCCATTCACCGTCAATCTTGGTCTAGCCGCACTTGGAAGTATCTTGGTCTGGTTGTATCGGTTGCAGAGCGTTGCCCCATATCATTCCTCCTTGATATGCTGCCCTCATTGCATGCAGTTTCAGTGCATCAGAAGTTGGTGTTATATTTTCCATCAAACTGGGACCTTTACTCTTAAGTAAAAGTCTTCTCTCTTTATCGACATTTTCCGCACAACTAGGCCTGTCGTACAGAACGACAATATATCTCTGAATTCCAGAAAAGGTTTCTTCTATATTTCCTTTCGCCAACAAGAGGAAACTCTCAGTAGTATTTGGCAGTGACATCCACGTCTCGCATGCCTTAACTTTTCCTCTTCCATTGAACTGTGAAACAGTATCACAGCCAGTAAATGCATGAAAGAATATCCTAGTCCTCTTGCAATTTCATGGATAGGACTGTATTGGAAATCTTTCCCTATCCCAAAGGTAATCCAAAGACTGTTTATTCCAAGTTCTTCAGAACTGGATGTGAAGATAACTACAATATCGGTATCTACTGTCCGGATCAATAAGTTCTGGTGTTCTTGGAAAGCAGTATCCTTTGCATGTAGCAGCAGTCATGTGTTCGCTTCTTTCATGGTTACAGGGTGCCACAGTATTCATTTCTACCCTTCTTACACTCGCAAAGTTATTACAAATCTTCCATCAGTATAGTAAAGTTCTTTCTCTTCTGAAATAGGGAATGTTCTAATTCCCTGTGAGCGGAACTTGAAGAACGACTTCTTGTTTTCAGAATCTTTTAAGAAGGTCTCCCATTTTTTAGGCATGGGAGCTCCACCAGTTACATGGGTTCTTCTACCCGAACCTCTTTTATCACGAGTTGTTTTTTTCATAATTTCTTCGCTGTATTCACCCAAACAACATCCAAGCGTGACACTTATGACATTTGTATTTGCAACATATGGAATGAACTTTACATCTCTGCATTCTTCGAAGGTATATTCTCCAGTATGAGGTAACATGTGAATGACTGTAGCACCATCTAAGGTTTTAACCTCAACGTTTGGCTCAGTTTTTATTTCTTTTTCATTAATGTAAGTCGAAAAGCACTTTAGTAGACTTGACTTCTTGCTACAAAGTATTGGCTTTCCATGGTTTGAAAGAGAAGGAGGCCAAGGCTGATTTTCATGTCTACAAAATTCTTGGAAATCTCCATCTCTTGTTTGACTCGCTACGCACAAATGGCTGAAGAGTGTATTGTCATTTCGTAACACCTGTAACCTTGATAAGTTTTGTTTTCTGTTTCGTTCTTGACTTAGGACGTAAGGACGTAAAATACACAGATAATTTGATAACAATAGAAAACCACCAACACACACGAAACGATCTGTTCCGAACCACGGCTCACTGAAGACTGGCCGGTTCTAACATGCTTTGGTAGCACTACGTTAGGATGACCCATGGCCGAAAACATGTCGCGCCATTGTACCTGAATTTTTTCTAACGGCCGTTGTGGGCTTAATTGTGCATGTAAATGGGTGTTGTATGGTATCAAATTAAAGCTTAAGACATGTACGTCCATTTTTAATTGAGACACAATTACAAATACTCACTTTCTGAAAAACTGATGAAAACAAAAGTGAGAAAGAAAGACACTTTTTCTCATTTTTACATTTTTAAAGGGTTTCCAATGTACTTACATAAAATATCACTGTAGTAGCTTATAGCACTTAATTTGACCTCTGATTAAAAAAACAACAACATTGCGGACCATGGGGAGAAAAGCTAGAGGCGATTTAGTAAGTGGCTGCAGCAGCCATTTTGAACCCCTCTTCGCAGCAAAATGTGCGGTGACGCTCCTTCCAAAAATACTTCACAGGGGTCTAGGAAGGTATGTGCTAAGTGGGACCTTTTAAAATAACTAAACATTAGCGCAGTGACATGTACATAGGTATGGAGAAAAACTGTCAAAGTTCATTCGGAATGTGTGGTTCGACGTAGCTTCGTCATCCACCGCTAGAGCAGGTGCAGATACAGTGCAAGAGCGAACGTTTTGTACGCTAGAATATCAGTTCACTAAATCTGTGATACCTCTGCACTGTCGCTCTCGCACGAAATTTAATGAAATAGAATACAAGAACACGATATATGAGGAATATTCGGTGATATCACGTGCAATTTATAAGGACTATATGTCTGTGTAAGAGAAAATCACACAATATTTTTCCTGACACCGCGGATGACCGCTTGATTTTCTCTTATGCTAACATCCAGTGTACACATATTGCTTTCCCCATCGCCAAACAGTTATCATTTCTGGTGAATTTTTTTGCGAAAGCGACGCTGCCCATTTTATGTAGTTAAACCTTGTATATAGAAGATATACTCAGTTTTGAGAGAATTGTCCTCTCCTTTTCGGGCACCATATTTAATTATAAATTCTTTTCCTTCATTTTCTGCGGTATTCGAACCCAAATGCTTACGACGACTAAACTCCCACGCAGAGTACTGTTTTGTAACCGGTATGTAGACACTTGTTTTTTTCCACTAATAGTGATCACTCATCAAACCTACTCGAACCTTGACCACTGTTTCATAAGTTACCAACAGCCACATGAGTTCTTCGAAAATTTTGAAATACTATGATTCGGGAATTTGAGACATCCAAGGTTACAGGCATTCTTAAAGTTTACTCATTTCAGTGGAAGGAGTAATGGAAAATATAGTGCACAAGGCTTTAGTCTAGGTATTATTCAGAAATTGTGAAATAACTTTGAAAGACCTCAGTGCTCATGGGTTCTGTGTGTCGGCAGTGCTGATACGACGTCTACAACTATTACTATGGTCTGTGTGTGGCGATTAGTTCTCTATACTAAAATATCAAATACTTTCAAGATTATTCCATAGTAAGTGGCATCATCTAATGTTTTCGGCAAAGCAAGATATATACTGTATATTTCCTCCTAATGGCTATTAATTACCGATTCAATAAGAGAGAAATCGATAACTCTGTTGGTTTTTCTCTTTTCCAACAAGAACACCTTGGGTTAAAGAACAGTGGGTACGATGATTAAACGCAGCGAGAGCGAAAAGAGCCAGCGCTATCTATGACAGTTTCTGTTTCCTTCGAACTTCGGGCGTTTTGGGTTTCCCATGAAATAGAGATGACATTTTAAAGCCAGAAAGCGATGACATTTTGCGTTTCCCCATGGGAGAGTTTGAACCAGACTCATTTCTGGGTTTTTGAGGGAGAAAAGAATGTGAAATGCCATCTTTTCCTTCTTCCTGAAGGATCTACCGACATTCGAGGGAAGTCAAGTGAAAGCTGGGAGGAAATTATAAGCTGTGGTAAGTAAGTTAAAGAGGAATATGAGAAAGAGACTGAAACGGAGAGAGATTGAAAGGGAGAGGCAGTGAGATTGAAAGAGAGAGAGAGAGAGAGAGAAGAATAGAAAGAAGCCAAAGAAATTTCTCGAAATTTAATGTAAGGAAACTGAATTGAAGTGAAAACGAAGAAGAATTCTGTCGGAGTGAATTATTGACACCTTGCGAGTAACACAAATAAAAAGGAGAACGGGTAGTGTTTGATAGAAAGACAATTTTTACTGTTAGTTCCATAAATCTTTAAATTGTGGGTAAATTAACTACCTTAAAAAATCTTTTTGGGAAAATAAGTATGTATTTATTAAAGAAAGAAAAAATATATATATATATATATATATATATATATATATATATGCTTTAGATTGTAATGTGATGTTATTGAATAGATTCTTTAGAATTTTGTAATTGTTTTCCTTACTGAAGCTATTAGGCAAGCTACAAATTTTATTAAATTTATGTTATTCATCTTCATGCCAAAGTTCAGTGTTTATTCAGACCCAGAGAGAAATTCAGAGGAAGACGTCTTTACACCTTGGTATAGTGTAAAATGCAAAGTCCTGCCTCCTCTTTGCTTTCATAATGAAGGAACGATTGTTTTGCTCCTAATTTGATAACTGGACTTGTGCGGTTTTCGTAAGATTCTACTAAACCACAAACGCTCCTACCGTACAATGGATGTAATGTATTAATTGTAAATATGACTACATGGAACATGCACAATCGCGCTGAAAATAATTATTTCGCTTTGATAAAAATTATTTTCTTAATTATTCCAAAATTGATAAACCTATTTGGATAACGTTTGTTGCAAAATAAATGAAAGTTTGTTTCTGTAAGTTGCAAGAAAAAAGCTATCTTCTGTGTGATGCGGAGTAAACTGTACTTAAATCGGTTCAACCACTAAAACGTATTCGCAAAAATTTTTAAAAGAGAAAAGAAATTTTGTCTTAGATTCTACCATTTAATAAGATAACTCTCAGGTAATATCAATAATGCTCGAAGAACAAGTTAGAAAGAAGGGAAATACAGTTACAATGTTTGCTTAAAATTTTGAATCTCGAATTGCTTTCAACTTAGCACTGAAAACATGTACTTTCCCTGACAAATGGAAATGTGCTTTAGTTTGGTCAATATCTAAAACTAATGACAGGCGAGTAATTACCAACTATAGGCCTATAGCAATGCTACCAGTCTTTGCCAAAGTCTTTGAACAGATTGTATATCAGCGGATTGTTAATCACGTAAAACCAGTCATTTCAACTAAACAACATGGCTTTGTTTCACATAAATCCACGGTAACAAACCTTGCAATTGTGACAGATTTTATAGCAAACTGTTTGGATGAAGAAAAGCAAGTTGATGTGATTTATATCGACTTCGAAAAGGCGTTTGATAGAGTAAATCACAATTTATTACTCGGTAAATTGAATAACTATCCCTTCTCGTCTTCCTTGGTTAGATTCATGTCCTCTTATTTAACTATTGTAGACAATCTGTCATATTTAGAAAATACACATCTAATCAACATACAGCTCTGTCAGGAGTCCCCCAAGGCTCGAATCTTGGACCATTGTTATTTCTCTTGCTTATTAATGACCTCCTGGAAATCATACCCGATAATGAAAAAATGTTGTTTGCGGATGATCTCAAAATATATGCCAAACTTGATTATGTTGAAGATGCCATAAATTTACAGCATAGTTTAGAAAACATTCCTAAATGATGCACTATCAATCAACTTCCAATCAATGCGAAGAAATCTAAAGTATTATCAT
Organism: Lepisma saccharinum; assembly: GCA_022664845.1. Taxonomy (NCBI): domain Eukaryota; kingdom Metazoa; phylum Arthropoda; class Insecta; order Zygentoma; family Lepismatidae; genus Lepisma; species Lepisma saccharinum. The sequence goes on along the minus strand of JAGDQP010007761.1, from coordinate 58,307 downwards.
ATAGTAAAAATAAATCGATTTATCAATTAGATTATGAAATTAATGATAATGCACTAAGTAGAGCTGATGTGATTAAAGATCTTGGTGTCACCTTTGATAAGAAATTAATGTTTAACAACCACATAACAAATATGACAAATGAAGCTTTTAAAATACTAGGATTTGTAATTAGGATGGGGAAAGAGTTTAACAATGTTTCTGCATTAGAGAAAATGTACTATACTTATGTCCGCTCAAAATTGGAATATGCTTCTACTATTTGCCCTCTCAACAAAAAATATGCAACAATAAAAGAAAATACAATTCAAATTACTTACATTTCTAGCACACAAAGTATCTTATATCTACCCAGTGATGAAAACTACAGTACAATATTATAAACTTTAATTTTCAAACGTTAGAGCAAGGCGTATCATTTCTGATCTGTTATTTCTCAGAAAAGTAATTCAAAATGACATTGACTGCACAGACTGTATCATTGTTACAGTTTCGTATCCCGTCACTAAAAATTCGTGTAGACAATACTGGTCTCTTCCACAGCAAAAAGGCGAAAACTAATATAATGATGAAGTCCCAATCTGGAGAATATATACTGCCTACAACGAAATGTGTAGGAATTGTATTGAATTTGATATACGTGATGTGTCTTATAAAGCATATAAAGATGATCTAATAAAAAATATACAAAGTGGGTTCGAAAGATGTAGACAAACTTTCAGAGGTAATTCCTGAGATCAAACAAGGTGAAAAGTTCTCAGGCATTTTCGCAAATTTCGCTTCGTGTAAGAGATACAGGGTTGCCAACATGGAATGGTAAATCGACTGCTGACAGTTGTAACTGAACAAAACGATGTGGACAACCTGCAGGAGCTGATTCTTGATACCAAAACAAGAAGAAATGTCGTAGAAATACAAGGAAAAGGTTGCATGATTTCGGAGGTAGAGGCGGGCGAAGGTGGAGGAAAATAAATTTCAGAGCGGTGTAGGTCGAATAACAAGAACAGCAGAGGTGGAGATCCAGGCAACGTGACACTGTGCAGACTCAGGCCGAAACATTCGACAGGGTAAATCAGTCATTGATGCGACGACTGAACGTTTGCATTGAAAGCCTAGGGGGACATTTGGAACACCTTTTGTGACTCGACTAAATGTAAGTAAACTATTTCTGTGTTGTACGAATGTTGGCTACAAAATTACTCGTACTGTGAGCGAAGTGTGCATTTCTGTTCATAGTTATTCTACAGTTCACTATTCGTGTTCCACGTGTCTCACATGACGCCGCCCATCATCTGTGTGTTCGTTGTCCTTCTTTTATTTTCAGTAATTCGATTTGTAAACTTTCGTCGTACTTGTCCAGCTTACTTCCTTCGAGCGAAACTTGCGTTCGAGACACGTATCGTCTCGGCAGTGGGACAGAACCGTGAAGTACCATGTTGATCCTGTTCTTTGAAACACCTCTGTCTGCGAAACTACGTATAGTACACATTTTCTGATGTTCGTACATACATGTTTCTTGTTTTGATGCCTGGAATCCCCTACCGTCAGTTTGTCTACATCTTTCTTCTCAGCAGCAGTTGATTTTGGATTCCAAGTTTTCAAACATGTATCTATTACACTAAGCGGAATTCTAGAAAATGACTGCCTGCAGGGTGGCCGAGCGGTCTGCGGCGGTATGAAATTGGCTCGGAGGTTCAGGGTTCGAGTCCCGGCAGGGGCATGGGTATGGATTTTAACAGCTAAAGGCGAATCGTGACGGGCCGAAGTCCAAAGTTACTAGACTGGCCCATATAGCAATAAAGTTTACCAAAGTTTATCGGGAAAATGTCAGAGAACTTTTTTCTTGTTTTCATACCAGAAATCACCTCCCAAAGCTTGTCCACATTTTTCGGACCACCCTGCTTTATTGAAATTGAGTACACCGCACAATTAGTATTTATAGTGCATCTCTCTCACACTAGATATGAGTCAAGTTCTTCATCACTTCGGAGCCATTAAGACTACACTGATGTCTACAAGTATAGCATAATGACGGAAAACGAGCAATCAATTCATAAAAGTCGCAAGAAAGGCGGCAGATGGCGACGTCAACCACGAACTTCGACACACAGGCGCTAGTGCCATCTGAAGAACGCAGAGGCACACAGTGCACACCCATCGGAGAAGAGCGCGCAACACCTCAGTACAATGTTGTCATGTTGAGGGATTTATCCCTCGGTGAAGGGTGTTTTCACCTGAAAAGGGATTTCAAGATATTTAAAAAAATATGCAAAAACATAGGGATATGTTTAACCTTCCCATAAAATAAATGTCTGCAGATTGCAAAACATTACTTAATTTTGGCTACGAGCGAATAACAATAATTTACTCGACGATTAAGCTCATACTGAAGTAAACTGAACCTACTTCTCTCTTGTGGATGAGCGTTTCAGTTGAACGCAGTTTCTAAATATCAATTGACATTAATACTTAAAAGCAAAGCAGCCTACATGCGCAAGCTGTTCACTGCTCGTCGGTACAGGAGGTACTAGATCCTCCTATGCAGCTGTGGCACGGTGCAGTGGATCCATCATTCATTTAAGTGAATAATAACGCACAATGTCATCGAGGCAACTTGGTGAAGGAGTTTCTTCATAGGGAGATTATCTAACGCATTGAGTGGCCGGCACGGTCCCCAGAACATGCGTGGTATGATTTTGGGAGGCGAATTACAGACAGACAACCGCCTCCACGCCCGATTGCAGACTTCCGTATTGTCCTTTGTAGCGTCCCATTTTCGGTTGGTCTCAACACATCTTAGCCTCTCCCCTTTTTGTTCGTGCTTTGTCAGTGATATTCTTCGTCTTCGACTTTCTTCAAAGTGTATTATTTGTCCAGATGACAATAAAGCGGAACCATTCAGAACATCTCTTTCATTGTTTTATTGGCGGGATTTTATTTTTATTGTTTCTTCATTTTATTACTTAATATTTCTTTGCGTATTTTATTGCCTTATTTCTTCTTATGACTGCTTTTCTTTCGTTTAAAATCTTAAAAAAACAAATTAAAAGATCTCATTGTTGTTTTATTACGTTGAGATTTTAGTTGGCTAAGCCACACCCCCTTTCACTCCTTCTTCTCTCATTGGCTGAGGCCAGTTGTAGTTTAACCATGACCGTCGAGTAGGAAAAGCTGCATAAAACCAGCCTTTGAAAGTTATATAATAAGTAAACTTAACGCAACCCTATATTTAAAAGTTTATTAATATATAAAGCATCCTCTTTTGACGAATAATATCAATTTTGCGAAGCTGTATTCTTTTGATTCTTCATAGTAGAAGCTGAGATTGGAATTTTGCAGTTGGCGTTTTGCATCGTCCATAATGGATGTCTCTGGAAGTGTGCGATGTGAGGCATTTTTGTGGTTCATCAGTTTGTGAGGTGATTTCTGTGATATATGGTGTGCAGTGGGTTTTTCTTGTTTTTCTTAAATAAAAATAAAATATATCATTCGTAGTTCAAAGCCCATTTTTCTTCAGTGCTCATGTAAAAGTTATTTAGTGCACCTTCAGCATGTTAGTAATTTGTTGTTTTTGTGGAAGTATGTGTGAAGTGGGTACGTCCGCTTATTTAACAGACGTCGGAGGTCGGCTTAGTTTCAGGTATGTATAGTTAATGTCTTGCTATCTTTCAAAATGCACATTCTTTTGGCATTCAACATTTCCTTCGGAACTGATATGACTTAAATTGCACGTAATTTCTACAATATGTTAGTTTTAGCAAACGTAAGATTTACCGAATCACAGTGTTTTGTTTCGGTAAGCAGAAATGTTCAAAGCTTCTTCGCTGCGTTCGCAAACCGTAAGCCAGTTCGCTCATGGAAATTCGTCCTGTAAATTTACACCTAACTTAGCTATAGTACATCATGTTTGTATTATAAGAACGGAGGTTAGGTTGTCTTAAGTTTAAAAAAAATGGAAATTATATACGAAATATGTTGACAATGATTTTGAAATATCAAAGTAAATTTCCACCCAGTAGCTATATTTAGCATTAAATCTTTTCGTGGAAAGAAATTTTATGGTTTGATAATTGTGGACATTTTGTTTAATCGGGCTAAAGTATAGAATGTCTACCACATTAGAAAAGTAACCAAATTTTTTGAAAAATGAGTGTGAAATCTTGTCTCTGTTCTTACGCTGAGCATTTCTGTAATCAAATTAATTTACGTTTCAATATGTGAAATTGACATCTTTAAAACTCGTGTTCATGTACTAAAGATTCTTTTCAGAATTTTCCTCTCAAGAAATTCAGGAATCAGTTTTTTTATTCATTTTTAAGTAAAACTAAATTATATTTTACCAGTTATTCCTTGTGTCAACGGTTCTATTGAGAAGTAGGTAGTTTACCGCTACTGTGGTATTGCTGTAAGGTTCCCAACCTTTCGCCGTTTCAGTCCGCGAAGTGTTATTTCATGTGTATGTTAAAACGTAATTTCAGATGAAGTTAAAGTTTGATATGTTAATCCGATGCTTCAAAACAGTTAAGCTTAAATGAATTTCGTGATAAATGTTACGTGGCTGTGTTGAGCCTTGAACATTTTAAGGGCTAGTTGCGTTAGGGCACTAAAATAGCGTTTTGAGTTTTGCTTTCCTGCGGGATGTTCTCGCCTGCATCTCCTCCCCCCTTTTGGGGCCTTTTTCCTTCGTGTTTCAGCCTTCAGTTTTTTGCCAACTTTCTGCGTTTTGGCACTTCTTTCGGGCTTCTTCCATGCATGCTTCGTGATCTAGACAAGTGTGTGTCATGTCTTCAATGATTCTAGGCGGAAGCAGGGTGCTGATGGCTAGGTAACCTCCCTGTCTTCAAGTCCGATAGCTGTTTTCTTTCGCTATGCCTTCTCCTGTGGCGTAATGTAGTCTTGTATTCCAGGTAGGTTTGACCACGTTATGTGAAGTTTTGGTAAACCCCCTTTTGGCAACAGGGCGCCTCAAGTCCCCTTCTTTGCTTTTGAGTCTACCTGCCTTTGTGGAGAAGCCATTACATTACACCTTCAAGGGGAGTGGGAACATATTGCAGCTGACCTCAGTAGCGCACTAATTACAGGCATGCCACATCGTTGTGGGACATGTGTATTAAGACGGATCGAAAAAAAAGCACTTTATTTTAAAAATTCGCTATATGGATGAGCTGAATTTTTGGCCAAATTGATTCAATATAACGTTCAAAAAATTCCAGTTCGATCGCTCGACATCTCAAGATGCCACCAAACCCCTGAAATTGTGAAAATCGACCTAAAAATTTCCAATAGCTAATCGTAAACTACTGATAAGGTGAAAGCGAAGAGGTAGTACAGGCAACGGGGGAGTCCAAAGGGGAATTGGATGGCGGAGCAGCAGATACACTGGTTTGTAAAAGTGGTGAATTTTAGTGAGTTTTTGCTACTTTTGCAGTTCTTTTGTGTAAAACAAGTTGTCCCAAGCCCCTAATTTTATAGTAAATGTATTCTAAGATCAATGGCTACCATTTCTAAGCAAAATTAATATTTTTAAAGAATTGAGAATTAAAAAGAAAATCGCAAAAGGGAATTTCAGGGGTCTGGTGGCAGCTTGAGATGTCGACCGATTCTACAGGAATATTTTGCACGTAATATTGAAGCCATTTGGCCAAAACTCCATCCCATCCACATAGCGGATTTTTTTTAAAAATGTTGTTTTCGATCCACCCTACAAAGTGTGTTTCTGCCATGGGTGACCACACACCATAATAATGGTCACCATCCAGCACAAGCGCCAGGTTCTCCATGTTCTTGTTTGTGAAGGTTTTGGATTGTGTCTCATTAAAATCTAATTCCTTGTCGTAGAACTGATTCTTTCCGTTTATCGTTCTTCTACGATGACCTTTCATACATTTCTGCACCTTTGGGGTCCCTGGGACATTTCAGGTCTGCGTGTATTACACAATCTGTCATTATGCTATACTTCTGGACATCAATGTATATCAATCCAATTCTTACAAGTTAAATAATGTGACCCAGTTAAAGTATGTAAATATGTTTGTGCTTCTTTTGGTGACAGTTTAATATTCCCTTTCAGAATAACACTATCTTGTGCTGTACCGATTCAAGTATCTCGAGGTACAAAAGAGTAGATAACTTTTTTAGAGTATAAGAACTGAAAACGTTATCGAACTGGCCTGCAACATTTTATTTTTTTAAGAAACATTAGGTTTATCGTGGAACTGAACTTTGTGTAATGTCTCGACTATAACTAAAAATGTATCTGAAGGTTGCTAAGTATCACTGGGTACATGAAACTATAAGAAGTGTTGAAGAAATTACACAAAGTTTTAACATGTATTTTTTGTCTATAGCTTTAAAGTAGTTAAATTCATTTCACTAGGAAGAAATACAACTACACTGATTTAGAAGTTATAATTAAATTGGTTTATTTAAAGAAAATCTTGTTGATAATATAACATACACTTGTAGTGACATCTATTTTGTAATTGAATGAAACTATAATTGTATTTCGAGAGTTCTGAGTAATTAACTTGTCTCTATACACACTTAATTTTTAATTTTACTCGTTGTTGGTGACTGTGAGGTGCATATCTTGAAATTGGTAGCTCCTGAACTAGCTAAAAATCTAAAACTTTGTATACAGACTGCATGATTGTGTAAAGATTTTCCGTTGATTTTATCTTTTTTTTTTCATTGAACCTAACCCGGTAAAAAGTTTTTTTCTTTTATTAAAATGGCACTACGTTGGGGTTTTTGCTGGATATTTTGTACCAACTAGTCATGATAACCATCATATATCAAGCTTAAAAGACAGTGTTGCAAACTCTGAATATTTTATCACTCGAACGTTGAAACTATCAATTTGTTCCTTATCTCCGTACAGGACAGGTCTAATGTGAAATAAATTCGATTACAAAACGACCTGTGATTACAAAGGGTTAAAAATCCGCTGTTATTTAATAAAAAGGAGAAATAAACATTTCTTATACCGTACAGTATAACTAAAAATATAAGGGTGAGAATGCATTTATTTATTTATTCAACAAACTGTAAATAAAGCTCAAAATCAATTTCACTTTGAAAAAATTTCAACAACAACAATATTATTAACAAAGGGAAGAATTGGGGAAGGAAACAGCCTGGACTTGTACAAAACACCATTCCAGCAGCTGCTTGGTGCGAAAACCAGCAAAAACCTGAGTCAAAATGAGCAACGTCCCCCGGGCGCAAACCCATGATCTTTCGAATGCAAAGCCAAATGCTCTATCACCTAATGTATGCATCTATTTTTGGTCATTATATGTTGTAAATAAGCATATTAGTAACAAACTTATTTTCATTTTTAATTAAAGGTTCCATTTTTTTAAAGTATTTCTTGCTACGTTATATAGCTACCAAGAAAACATCTACTGAATATCATTAATGCATTTTTTTCCTTTCATCTTCTTGATAGGTTATTTAAAACCATTCTCATCCCTCTCTGAATGTTTTGAACCCTATCGTCTCACTTAATGATACCAGGCGGTTAGACAACCAAGAAAAAGGTGGTAACATTAAGTCCATTAAGGCACGTCGTCTTCGGGCAATGGCAGGAAGCGCCTCAGGGGTCAACCTTAATTTCAATCCGCCACCATATAATTGCATCACTTTCATGCCTAATATTGTTTGTGGAAAATGCATTAAGATTATTGATAAAAGATGAGGCTCCGACGAGAGTTTTCTTTTTTTGTTCTTAGTCTTCTAACAACATCCATTTTGCGGCACACTGAGGACATCTCGTGGAGATAAGGAGAGTTAATGAGTTCAAGACTAGCAAAGATGGAGCGTAGTAAGTGTCCTCACTTTGAAGATAACATCTTAACTCACGCGATAAGGGCGGTGGAGAGAAGAAGAAAGGGGGATCTCTCGAACAAAATAGAAAAAAGAAATAGATTGAAGGGGGTTCAAGAAGGGAGCAGGGAGGAAGAATAGAAAAGAAAAATGTGGAGCAACAAAGGGGAAACAGCTTTCAAAACGTCCCCCTAAACAGCATTACTACACCAATCAAATTTTACCCTGTACATTGCTGGGAATAGCTCACCTTTTTTTTTGGAATGTCAGGAGCGTTTTATAGTACAGGAGAGTGAAATGAAAATTGTTAGGGAAAGAATAGGGACTGACTCAAACGAATAGAAGAAAATGGTAGGAGGAAGTTGTAAGGAATGTGAACGTAGGGGAAGTTAGAGTTACGTCAAATGGTTTAGTAGCTGCTTATCACGAAATTTTCAGTTAGTTTGGTGCAGATTTCGTCATCTGTCCTCTCTATTACGTCATAGGTTTTTCTGTTTTCACCTGGAACACTTGAAAACATTTAACCGAGAGAATCAGAGGAAGGTTTTTAACTAAATTGAATTAATCTCTAAAAGATGTTACAGTTCAAATCGAACTATGTCCGAACGTCTTTCGTTTAATTGTGTATAGGTTGATCCGTGCAATGACTCCTATCGCCGCTCTGTTCTTTTTTGGCTTCCGTAATTATAATCCTTCATCATTTTAATTAAGAAGATCGACAGGTGTCCTAATGATTCTACATTAATACAGAAACTATATGGTTTCTAATCAGGAATCAAATATGGTACTATTCGTTCATTTACAAAAAGATTTTAAGGGAGCCTCCTAGCTTAAGCTACTTGATATAGTCTTGATTTGAGCTACTATATCAGAATTTGCTTTGAAAGAGTGAAAGAAAACTAAGAATATCCGAAATCACTCAGGATGATCGGTACTGCAACTCGATCAAAGAAGTACTGCTATTTTCACCGTGTCAATATTTCAGTGGCGTCTTATTGAGTTAATGCTGGCGTGGCGTATAAGTTTCATTGGATTGGTATTGCTGCAATCCAAAATATTAATCCCAGCTCATGCACTTGTTGCAATAAATTATTAGGAAACTAATTTTAAATTAAAATAGAAAAAAAATCATTTAATACAATAGTACTTGTATTTATATTCGATTAAGAAAGAATATAATTGGTTTTATCTTATTTGTATATATTTGATGTAATACAGGGTAAGACAAAAATGATGTTCCTAGTTTCAATCATGCGTTGTGCAAAATACTGTATGATTATTGTAGTTGAAAATTGTATATTTTCGAACACAATCTATCCAAGTTTACATTGTTGGCGGTAGGTTCCTTCTTCAACAGCAGGCAATGCAGTGACATCATTACGAACAAAATACTATTTCTTATCTTATCGATGAATGTCCAGCAGATTAACATTTGCAAATGCAGTTCGTCTTTTAACATTCTGAGTCCAAATTCAATATTGACTTCTCATTTGATGAATTTGTCACGAATCTTGTTCGAAAATACTATGAACACTCTGTACAGATTCATTGGTATGATAAGTTAAGCAAAAACCGAATTTGTTTTGCTAACATATCATCCTTACTCTAACGGTTCAGTGGAAAACGTATTGTATTGACTGCATTGAATATTACTATGTAAGATCTTAACCTTTTGTTTATTGTTATCGATAAACAATTATAAATGATTGAAAGTAATGCTACTTCAACGACTGAGAGTTATATTGTCGTATCTCCTATTGAAATCCTATGAAGATACTATAAGTTAATTTCCAGGCGTCAATTTAACGCCGTAACCCAGGGCGTTAGATAAGGGAAGCAAGAAGGTACCTAGGATGTACCTATGTGCCATTACATTAGGGAAATATAACTTAAGTATTCACTCCACACATAGTGAACATAATTTGTACATATTTGTAATTTGAAATAGTACAAATAAAAATAATCCTTTTTGAATAACCATCTTAATCTTCATAACTAGAGTTCTTGCAATTCTTTCTAAGGATTTTTTTCTGCTCAGTTTGAATGCTTTTGATAAATTGCAATAGCATTAAGTATTTTTTTTCTTATTGATTAGTTCATTATACAGTCACTAAAAGTACATTCTCTAGTTAATATTCCTTCCAATCATACGTTAATCCAAATATCGTATGTAGTAATATTTTTGGTTCCCTTTTAATGTATACAATTAATTCATTTAGAATTTTACCTAAGGGCTATAGATAACTGTGGCCCAGGGTGAATGGATGATGACGAAAGAACTAGTGGGATGAAGAAAGGAGGAAGAAACGGGAAAACTTAGAGAAAACGCACGCACACGGTGTTTGTCCACCACAAACCAACATGGCATGAACCGGGATCGAACCGAGAACCCTAAGCTTCAGAAGTGAGCGCTTTACCACTGAGCCACCGTGTAAAATTCATTCATATTTCTTTACTCTATACATAGATTAATAATGGAATTGTGTTTCTTATACTTTTAAAAGTTAAACAAAAAACTTTATCATAGGTGTGTACTTATTTTCTTCTGAATTACATATTTACTTAAGTACACACATTGATATATACAGAGCTGTATAGAAAAGGGCTGACAAAAGTACACGTAGAAGAACAACGTTTTAATATTCATTTCCTTATTTTTTTATAGTATACAAAGGCGCCGATTTCTGTGAAGATTTTTCTCCCTTACCAGGCAAAGAAAAAAAAAGAAAGAAAATAGAAGAAAAGCGACCAATGTCTTTCTTCTGTGTCAGAGAAAGAAAATTTCTGACATTGTAAATATGAAAATAGTGCTTCATATTTTCTGTAAAATGAGATTAAACCAGAAGCCATATATTGCTCAATGTTGAATGTGTTCCTGGCATGTTTTTCATAATGCCTTCTTTATTTCTTCGCTCTTTCTTTTTATGTTTTAGCAATCTTTTTTTTTTATTCCTTTAACATACTTTTTTAGTTTGAAATCCTGAATTTCTCTTGTTAACGGGGAAAGCTGCTAATGTTTCCTTAGAGGTTGAATGATGTGTTGGAATCTGTGTTTTAAGCGATACACGACAATGGCGTCATTGGCTTACCAACAGGAAGATTTGATTCCGTAAATGGTGGTGGGAAGGAAGACAGAAAGAGTTGTAGAAAGGGAATTGAGTGAACAAAGCGGCACAAAAATTTAATAAAATTACTTTGACAAGTATTTGTATTTAAAATGTTGTCGCTGTAAATCTCCCTTTAACGGTTAGAATGAGACGTGTTGTACAAAGGCTGATTCCAGCAAGTAACGTATGTCTTTCAGCTCTTTTGTTATATGCTGCTTGAAAGAAATGTAGGCCCCTACGCTCTCACGTCACTAGTTTCCTTCTAACATGACAAGAAACATAAATGACCTTACCGAGTTTAATTAACGCCATTTATAGCAGTTTCTTTTAGGTCAAAGTATATAGAATTAACAAGTTTCCTCACGCATGCGCCATTGAAGTTCCCCCAAGGATACTAGATCAACATTAATAAAACAGAATCCAAACGTTACAACGTCAGTCCACCATCTTGGCGTGCCCAAACAGAATTTTAGACGGTGGTATGATTTTTTGAAGGTTACGTCACAAGAGATAAACAATTCATCAGTTGCGTTACTGAGGATAGCGATCTGAGTGATAGACACGTATGCATTGATTAGAAGTTTTGACAATCACTAACTTTGGCTTTTGCACTCTCTGAAATTCTGGTTGTACACACGAAGATTCAGGACTGACGTTGTGGTATTCAGTGTCGTCGGGTGAGGCAACCTGTTAGTTCTATCAACTTTGCTTTTCTGTATCACTTTGTTTTGTGTTATCTATCTATTGTAATAATGTGGTCAGATGAAACTAGTCAGAACTAAAAGATTCTAGAGACTTACTCGAAGTGAGTAATCAAATGCTACAATCGAAAATTCAATAGAACAACCGGAAGTGTAATTTAGAAAACCTTAGATTCTGTTTTAGGTTTGTTTTTTCTATTGTAAGAGGTGTTCACTTTCTTTCTGTACTTGGACCAGAAGCACTAACCCAGTGATTTATGCATACCCCCCAGTGGGTGTGTAACTCCCCCAAATCCTCGAGAATACGCCCACAACATGAACTATTTTATGCTCCAAAATTGATCGAAACCGTGCAAAATTCTACTTACACCCTCCCAATTTTGACTTTATCCCCCAAATTAAAAATCCTGGCGAAATTCCTGCACTAACCGGTTAAATGCAGAGGATTGATTGGTTATAGTAATTTGTTTAATTGTTTAAGTGTAACCCTTTAGTTCGGTTATTGCAACTGAGGTAGGGATTAGTCTTAATCGAATCAGGAGGTTACAGTTATGATCTCTAGTCTAGGCTATTGTAACCAGTGAAGTCGGTAAGACTAAATGAGTCTGTTGATTAATAGATCCATCTAATTCGTTAGGCTTATGGTTGTATGTAGGAAGAATTTCCCATCCCTGGAGCTTTACATTGTTTGTTCAATTTTTTTAGTAAAGATAAACCTAAAGAAGCTTCTATATTATTGTATTTATCCGACACATTATTTTAGATAAGTTATTATCAAAGTGGCAGGGTGTAAGGAGAAATGTTGTGGTAATTAATACTAGGTGAGTTCCTTGAGAATGCAATTCACAGATCCTGTGTTGAAATTACTAGTATTCATAACCCATGATTTGAATTGCACGAACGTTCTGTTTATTTAATACATAGTACTTTGACTTTTTCGTAAACTGAAAAGTGTTTGTTTAGAACATATTTTAATCGGATGTTGAAGTAATGAATGTTGTAATTCGAGGCTTTGCCGATGTTCAGTCAAAGAGCAGTTATGACGCAACGGAAATATGTTCTGACCTAATATTTTGTATGCCGCTTAGAGAGATAGTCAAGAAGGCTTTGGATCAACCCTCATTGTGTTTTGTGCACTGGGATTCTGTACTCCCGCAATGGGATGGTTATAAGTCCTACATACTCAAGCACAAACCATGAACTTTATTTTTTTTATGTATTTTACAATCGATAGATATTATGCCTCTACTTAGGCTACACTCTCCCAATTTTGGATTTACACCCCTCCCAAAATATAATTCCTGGCACAATCCCTTGTGCGTAATTGAATTAAACGTAATTGTTCAATGCGGAGTGGAACTCCAAAACCTTATTTCCCGTTAGACCAAATGTTTGTCAAAATGTAGAAATCGAATTCTTCTGTTTCCGCGACTTGCACTTAGCCCTTGCCTCTCCCTTCTTGAATCACTTTTGCAATACAGCACTAAATATCACTAAAGTGACGCATGGTTCCTTTTTTGAATAACTGTATCTAATTTCACATATATATATTTTAAAAGATTTCAGAAACTCTGAAATTAATGGCACACACCGAGACACAAAATATTTCTTATTCATGTTAACTTTTGAACCAATTATTTTTGACATTCAATATTTTCGAGTTTAGAATTTCAGTTTAAAGAGAGGACGTTATTGATATAGGTTTAATTGTACATCGATTGGTGTTGTAAGCAATCACAAAGGTTACTTATGCTTCTTTGCGAAACTCCTTTGCTCATATTCCTATTTCTAACTCTAAAGTACAATTAAGTAAATATGTAGCACACTTGTTTTAAAGAACAATGTTGTTAAGTACAATGATTTCTTCTATTAAAGAAGTTCACAAAATATATACCCCACAGTGTAATGATTCAGTGTGCCATCTATACTTCAACAGACAAAACGGGATAATAAATAGTATTATACATACAAAAAGAGAAGATATTACGTATGCGTATCTTATTCAATTAAGGAAGAAAAACAGAAAAATTCAATCTCTACGTATGACTTCCTTTTTTATATGGGAAAAGACGCGTATAAAAGCGGAGTGTACCCATGAGAGCGATATAGAAGACATAACTCTCTTCGAAATGTCTTCCAATTTATTTGTGGCCAGAGATAGGGGCGGAGAGAATGAGAAAAAATGAGAGACAGTCATGCCTTCCTGCCTCTGAGCAGAATAAGCTTGAGAATAGGATTTGTGTGTAGAGAACACTCACAAAACGGAAGCATTGGCTGTGTGTGCGTGTGTGTGGGGGGGGATGTCACAGTCACTATGTAAAAATATCTTAGAACGGGAAATATGATACAGGCTACGGAGAGCATTAAATGAGAAATGTTGAAAAAAATTATGTTGGTTTGGTTTGTAACGTATATTGTTAATGTATCATAAGATAATTGTTACTGAGATATCAAATTTACCATAGTGTAGTTGGTAAAACAATCGTACGAAGCAAAGGAAAACCAGGGCTTCTTTCAGAGGGATGACCGTGGGGTATTATCCTCCACACTGAATATGTCACTCCACCCACATTTTTGTAACAATAAGGGATCATTCATTTTTTGACTCTTCTCTTTCACCTCCTCTAAAGATTTAAAATACCCAAAAAAATTCCTGAAAGAAACACTGACGAAAACTGTCATGCTGCTACACTGTGATATGGTAAGGAAGTAAAGTGATTTTTTTTCTTTTATGAATTCTATATTTGTCGACCAATGATATTTTTTTAACTTTTGCTATAAATTCTAGTTGGAATTTGAATATTATTACTAAACCAATTAAGATTCTCAATTAATTAGTCGTGTGAATAAGAAATCAATATCCGCATGGAAGAAAAGAATCATTGTCAGGCGAAGACAATCGAACCAACAGAGAACCATAACAGTAAGCCCTTACGTTGCGAAAATCTTTTTGTATAATTTGCTACTCGGAAAGTATTGAACAATCTATCAGTGATAATCTTGTGGTGATCTAATTTAACTATACTTAGATTAAAGAGTCAAACTTTTCTGGAGAAGATGGTATCTTATTTGGTTATCTTTATATTGATTTCTATGTACATTTATTTTTTAGAATCATAAATAGGTTGACAAAACTTATTTTGGTTTAAACATTTGCAAAAGGGTGGTCCACAGCATCAAATATATTCAGGCTGCTTTTGGTTGTATCTCTGGTGTAAGTTTCAATTTCTAATGCCTTTATAGCAATGTCATTTCATTATTTTGACCTTCATTTTCTTTTGATAGATGTACTTTTACTAAAATTTTAAATATACTTGCAAATTGTAATCTGAGCTTATCTTTTCAACATCTCTGAAAGCTAAAGAGTGTTCTGCGACATGAACGAAAGAAAGAATGAGATGGAAGTTCTATTGTTATTGTTATTGTGGTATTTTGTTGTTCAACTATAAAAGAACTTTTGTGCAGAGGAAAAATAATTGCTTTCCTGACAGCAATAGTCTCTGACATTTGTAAGAACTGATTGTTGTAAAATGTCGGCAGAAAGTTTCGTCTGTACTATATTCTATGCGATGTCTAAGTGGAGCAGAATGTCAGCTTTGGAATGTTACGATATGTTCTTTCAAGAAAATTCTTCAGTAGAAGGAAATATATTAATACATAAGAATATACATATAAAATTGTACTCACAATTCATTCTAGTTTCTTATGCGATATTGTATTAATTCTGTAAATAATTATTTCTTCGTTACTTTCTGTTTGTTTGATTGTCAGATAGAGACATTGCGAGCGCAGAGTAAGAACTTGTTCTTGTAACTGAAGGGTTTTAGGATTGAACCCCAACACTTTACCCTATACTCATGTATAAGACGAATGGTAAATCGTACCTATATCTAACGATCTAACGTAAGATTAATTTCATGGGGAAAGTAGTAGAAAAGTTTATAATTGCTCTGAGTGATGCGTTAGAGTGCTATGAAACCTATCAATGTAATATGTCAGGACTGACAGCAATATATTCAAATCTTGGAAGATAAACGTATTAGAGGGTTCTACTACGGATTCTTTACTCCCAAAACAGGGGAATGTCGGTATGATACTGAGGCAAAAACCATTGTTCTTACTTTTCTACATCACTGCCCCAGAGAAAGTACTCGCTGAGGGACTTTAATATTTGATTAGCTTACACAATATGCTTCCTATATAGTATTTATGTCAAATTAGAAATCTTCAGTATACAATACAGGGTGTCTCCATAATAATTGTGTAAACGTCGTAAGGTGATTATTGACGTCAAAACAAGAAAAAAGTTCCTTTGAAGAAATTCAAAATTATGCGAAGTTTCGGAGCTACAGCTGCTCAAATTTATGGTGGCATTGTCACAAATGACGGCATAGCTCAACACATAATGACGTAAGCGGTGTCGTCTAGCAAATCACACTCGAAGTAGTCCCCGATACATCTATTTAAACATGTTTGTGATTGAGGGAGTGCCGGATAGACAGCCTCCGCAACCAAAGAATTTCATTGTCAAGAAATCAAATGGTTTAATAGAAATCCCGTCTAAGCTGTATACGCTAATCACAAACATAACTTAAATAGATGTATTGGATACTAGCTCTACTGTGACTTGCTAAGACGTCACAATTGTTTTTCGAGAGATTACGTCATTTCTGACGATACCGAAGTTACTTTGAGCGTCTGTAGCTCCGAAAGTAACCATATTTCGAATTTTTTTTTCAAAGAAACAATTTTCTTGTTTTGATATGAATAATCACGCCCCCATAGAAGTTTGCACCATTATTTCGTGAATACCCTGTATAATGTGTAATAATAAAATCATTGAATGTGGATGGCAATGTCGTAATAGGCCAGAATATTTACTTTCTATAAGTCTATAGTAATAATAATAATAATAATAATAATAATAATAATAATAATAATAATAATAATAATAATAATAATAATAATAATAATAATAATGTGTATATATTAATATTAAAGTTTGCTCTTTAGTAACAAAGAAGCAAGATTTAATGCATATGTATTTGTTTCAACAGTGGCAAATTTTCATAAAATTGTATACATTTCTGAAAATTTTAACAAGGTAAATATACTAAATAGCTGATTTTAGTCATGGATTAGGACTATAACATATGGGGATTTAGTCCTAATATCTAGGCCCTGAAAGGCTACCTTCCAACATCCTCTCCTCACCCCACTCCACCCCCGAGCCTCAGATACGTAAAGGCGTCCCTAAAAAAATGAAATTCTAGATAATTTAGCCAATTATAAACAAGGAGGATAGAACCTCCTACTAAATTCATTCACAAACTAAATTCGGAAGGACGGAATTCCTCTCAAATTAAGTAGACTTGTAGAGCGGAAAGAGGAATTACTTCTTTTAGGGCAGATTATCATGGGAGAAAATATGAGAAATTTCCGCTCGAGAAAGGATAAGATCTATGATAACTCCTTTCGATGTGTATGTAATCTTTTTTTTTTTCGATGAATTTCCATCTAGTCTGATAAAATTTTCATATTTTGAACATGAAATGGACGCATGGAAATGTTGAAAATATAAAAAGAAGGAAAAGGGATCATTTATTTATTCATAAGTAGCAGGAAAGAAAAGTAATGTTCTTATGAATGAAAAAGAGATACAGTTCTCGACCTCGGGGGTGGATTGAACCTCACGGCTAGACAACGCCTTTTTCCTTACGCTAGCCGGGCAAATATGAGAACGCCTTCGGAAGTGTCCCTTTCGTCCCGTCAGATATTTAATATTCTGACGTCTTCTGGTATATTTTTGTCATTAATAAAAGTTATCAGGTCTTTTGTTGTCATTTTTAACTAGACGCGATTAACTTCACTTTAGGGCATAGTCTTCAAATAATATTTACGGTAACAAACGGCGGAAAGCAAAGTTGTCTTGTACTTATGATGCATTGTGAACGATTCTAAATTGATAAAAAATTGCCTTTCAAGTTTGAAGCATATATAACAGTCGTAAAGCATCGGAATCCCGTCTTAAAAGGTCACAATTTCGAACCAAATGTAGAGGGTTTAGTTGAAAACTACTCTTTTCGATTAAAATTAAATAATTACGGCAAAAATTCATTCTTATCGAAAAAAGAGTGATACATTTCTCTTTTCTGATTAAATATACAAGTATTAGTACGCTAATTTCAAGACGGCAGATCTCTGAAAAGTCCTAAATACTATTAAATACTATACCTCAAAATATTTTCATTTTCTGAATAGTGTGTTTGCCAATTGAAAATTCTGTTTAGCCATCTTCCTGATATTTAATTATTTCTTTCGGGCAAATGTTTTTCACTTTTCCATATACAGAATGTGATATTACAAAAGTTCTTTCAAATATGCTTTTATTGATGGGTCTTATTAAAATTAGGAACCAAGTAATAATACCATTTCTGATTCTGGATAGTAAAGTAAAAAATAAAAACAAAATAATGGAGCATTCTTCCCGGTGGAAAATCCCACTTTAGTTTGACAGGTGGCAGTGCTTGTAGACATGATAAAAAATACGATGATAACAGGCTTGGTGGAATGGTTCTGAATAGAATGTTTGATTAAATTCTGTTTTAAAACGTTGAGTTGAATGAGGAAACAGTCAATTTCCGTACTCCACTGTTTTCTGTAAACATTATAATTTTATTCAGTACTTGTAATTACGTGGTTTGACTTTATCATTGAAAGCATTTCATCAGATAATTCTGTAGTTATCTATGTATTTTCTGAAGCACATTGTACGCATTTATTTCTCGAAATTCTCGATTGTTAATATTTCTTCCAACATTCTTATTGAGTACCCTAAAACTTGTGTACAGGCTAGGTCTGAGCCAAAAATGCTAAAAGGTTGAGCCATACATGGAAATTCAAATTCGTGGCCATGCTCGACGGGAAGTGATTTTTGGAGTAAATAGCATCCGGGGCTCCTGTGACTGCCAGGGCTTGGTAAAATTATGACGACGTAGCAACACCACGCAACAGATAGAAACAAAACTTGATGGTAGTTATTTATTTAGAAGCGTTCCTCATGGAGAACAGATAAACAAAACTTTTTTGCCTGCTAACCAGGCGACTTGAGTTCAAATCCCACCAGCACCGACATTCCTTTACTTCTGCACCTAAAATTATTGTATATTGTACCAGCCAGAATGAAATGAAGTAAAAAATGTGAAGAAAGAAAAATACGTCGTTTTTGAGATACAGGGTTCAAACTTTTGAGCCAGAGAAAATTATTACAATGGCGGATATATTGAAATTATCTTGATAAACCTGAAATAATAGAAAAACACTTAAAATATGTTGCTGGATGTCGGTGTGTGCCAATATAGTGGACGTAGGGGCTATTACTAGTATCTCAACATAGAAAGTCCTATGTCCGAAAGATTGAAGTAACACGACTCAAAAAAAAAAAAGACCCAACCTGACTTTTGTAACCTAGCCTAACTAATAACCGTACTTGAAAAGTATCGGTAGCGATTGATAGTTCAAATATTGAACTCTACGCTTTTTATTTTTGTGACACTAATATGTTTCTCCGAAAATAAACCCGTGGTAGAGTACTATTATTTACATCTCACAGTCATAGTCAAAGCTTTCATAAGGAAATTTCCTCAAAGAAAGATGTTCCCAAGTTCTATATGTTAGGAAGTGGTAGATCGCAGTTTAACATATAAGTTCAATAGTAATTGTGATTGAGAAATTTCTCTTGTCTTTCTAGATCATCGGCGCATGTATTTAAGAGTCTTTCCTTGCAAGTTTCAGAGTATAAGGCACATCAGTGGCGAATAGTTTTCTTCTCAATGTTCTGTTTTGTATACTTTCTTTCCAATCAACTCTTCAAAACAATACTCTTTGAAATAATAGTCTCTTAATATTTTGTTGACTTTGGAGCTGCTTTTGGGCGTGTCCAAAATGATATTTTATTGGGGAGGGGGGGAGACAGACAGAAAATAATTTTCTTGGGTATGCCTACTTCCATTACTGTTTATAAGGATTCTATTATAAAAAATCATGCAAACTTCAACTGGACAGAGAGCAGGTCAATAATCCCCAACATATCGTGAACCACCAAAGGCAGTGTTGCGAATTGTCGAAATACACGTTTGGAAAATATTTTACTGTGCTCAGCGCATTCTATTTCATATTAATGTAAGTGTTGTATTTTGTGTTCTGCTAGCATATCAAGTTAACGACCCAGCAATAAATTCTTTGATTTGTATGAAAAAGCTCACTATTAAATCCAATGTATTTACGTCCATAGATACATACATTCAATGACTTTCGTCTCATGGAGAAAACAAAAAAAGGTTTATTAAGGAGTAATACAGAAAGATCAAGGAGGAAATAGACCGACATAGAACGAGGAATAGAAATCAAAGGGAGTTAGCCAGAAGTACGTTTACTGCTTGTAAAATGGCTGTTGCATAACACAAGTGATGCTACACTCAATTCTCCGACAAAATCATTATGGAGGAATTCTAGAGGATACGCTGCATAAATACACAACTGGAGTGGACCCTATAAATCAATTAAGAGCATTAATAAATCAACAGTGCAAAGCTTGCTATGAGCAAAAAAGCCTAGACATTGAATTAAAACACATTCGAAATTCTGGGTTTACGAGAAGTGGAAATGTATGCGTATGTGTGAAGGGGAATGAGCAGGATATGAAGGTCATGTGTGTGTGTATTGCTGGTGAAAATGAAAACGGCATAAAAAGGGAGATAGAGTTGAACGAGGATTTGTTATTGTGGAGCAGAGTACAAAGGTTAGTATATACGAATATCCTCCCCCCTCACCTCGACACACACACACACACGCGCGCGCAAATTTGACATAAAACGAATTTCGCTTCAAGGAATTGAAAAATCATTTCCACTTATTAATGTCCCAATTGGAGAGGTACTCACATAAATTAGTTATAATGCCTCTGAGTTGGATTTGTGTCATTCTATATACAATGAAACTAGTAAAATAGTAGAGGATTTTTTTTATTATTATTCTTTTCGATTAGAAAATGATTTTCAATGAATAGCTTTCGTATTTCAACTAAAGGGTTCATAAGTGCTTAGTAACGACAAGTGCTATGGCAATAATTTTTTACATGAAAATCTAATCTAGACTATTGAAATGTCACTCACTGAAATTAAACTGTCCGTGTATTGGAAGTTGTATAAGTAATATATTTTGGAATATAATCTATAAGAGAACTTAATATCAAAAGGGAAAATATGTTTGTTCTACCACGTTTATACTGTCGGAGATATGCTCATACGATGCTCCTTAAGATACAAGAGCAAATACTTTTAGAATTACGTATTATATTAAATTTAAACTATGTCTGTAAAGGGTGTACCAAAGATCTGAAGACATGTCATCTCTTAAGGAAATAGAAAGCAAATGAATATTGATGGCCACTGACCAAGTGAAGTAGGAAAGTGACACAACCCAGCTGCCTACCGAGTATAGTATAATGCCAAAAAATTAGGTTGCCCAAATGTACCTAGTACGACTTATGGCCGCTAGAGGGTAAGGGGTTTTTTAGGCTCTATCTCGTGTCCTGCTCTACTTACGATCACCGTTTTTGATTCTATGTATTCCTCACAGTCTAGTGAATCATATCAAAAGAACAAATAGTTTCACCTATAACGAGATGTCCCTACAAATTAGAAACCAAATTCGTCATAGTCGCCATCTTGAAGTTAGCTACATAAAATATCGCTTGAACTTTTTAAATAGGGACTTTATCATGTAATATATCAATCTGACCTTGAATTTTACCAGAAATACATTTATGAAGCCAGTTTTGTAATAAATTATTATCTGTGAGGGATAATGTATGGTATCAGTTTGGAAAAGTTAATTTAAAAGCCTCGAAACTATGTTTTCTTTGTGAAACAGTTAAGGAAATTAAAACCAAATATATACTAATGTGTAAGGGCTGCGTTCACCTATAAGAGTATAACCGTTTTCGTTGTCTTGAAGTTTCTAAATAGGAATAAATGCATAGGTTACGTAAAACAGTTCATATTTGAATTTCAGGGTGCCTTACAGTGTAATTTATACTTTTAAACTTATGAGTGAAAATGGCTCATAGAACTGAAAATCAAAGTTCAATTGCAAAGGTTATTCCTTGTTGGTTATATATATATATATATA
>JAGDQP010007761.1:0-36084 GCA_022664845.1 Lepisma saccharinum | reverse complement strand
GTAGCTTCAAGTGACGAAAGCGTAGGCATTTTAGAGCTTCATATTTCCAACAACAATAACAGTAGAGATGCTGCGCTATGGTTTCATCTTCTCTATCAAAAAATGTATATTCCAAAATTGTGCAATCAGTAAGAGCAATAGCATCTCAGACGCACAAGCATTCATTTTTATAAATAGGTTGGCAACACTGACAACTCCGACACTTAGAGACGGGAAAACCAAGGGTAACTTTCTATTACATTGAATAATATTTTAGTCAATTTTGATGCTGATAGGTCTAACGGAATGGAAGAAATTTAAGAAATTGGATCTTTTTAAATATGGCAACACTGGTGCAATGCACGAATCAAGACCGTTTCGGCTACTCTGAGCTAATCTGCGAGAATCTTTCCAACAACGCCCTTCTACACCGTGTGGTTCTTATTGAACACATACAAACGGTCAGACGGACTAAGCGGGATTAAAGGTTCCTCGTTGTATAGCTATCATATCAAGAGATCTAAAATAAATACTTATTCTACATAGTAAATATTCAACTGTATTTGATCACTCCTGTAATTTATTACATTTTGTGCACAATAATGGGACAAACACGACAGATTTATTAGCACAGTTTGTTAAAACCAAAGGCTACAACCGCGCCGAGACCGTCTTTCTTCCTGGTATGTGGACTTTGTGGTACATGGGTTTCCTTGGGGTTCTGATGTTTCCTTCAAATTTCTTCATTCCACCTATTGTTGCATCATCGTCTATTCGGCCTGAGCCAAAGCTGTCGGAAGACCTTGAAAATTAAGTTTAAATTCCTTATTATATTATCAAGAAATAAGTAAAAGGATGAGGATATTTCACTAAGTTTTAATATTTGGAATGAATCTTAAGTATCCTTTCTCTGAAAGTAACACAAAAGTAGTACTATTTAAATGTAAATAAAGTACTATCGGTCTACGCTAAACTAAACGTTTTGGAGGAACGACACAGTCCGGTACTCGGGTGTAATCTTCTTCGACTCCAGTCTTTTATATTGGATAACTGTTCGAAACGTTTTTTTTATTATTAGACCCATTAAATAACTTTTCTGAATGACTTTCTGAACATATACGTGCATATGGACATGACATTTTAAAGCTAAAATTTCCCTAACAGCCTCGATATGCGACTTTGTTTTGTTTGGCTTCAAAAAAAGACTCCACACGAGTCTTGGTATTACAAAATGCCAATACTGCAGGGTTAAAGTCCTTGACCTGTAAGAGGGGGGTATTACATTCAATATAAGGTCAGAGCATCGTCTTCTACTAACCGTGAACCTGAATGCCAAGACCACAGTCTGGTTAAATCCACACCGGGAATCGAACCCGGAAAAGTAAGCGCGCTAACAATTAGATCACTCAGGAGTATCGCCATTTTTTTTTCAGTTTTGGTAAAAATACGTCTATATATGGTACTGTTTCCTTTACTTTTCCTCATATTTTGTGTTTCAATTCAAACGTGTATGTTTAAACCTGCAAGTTACTGAAGGAATTTTTCAGGAAATTCGAAAAGCAAACAAATAAAAAATAAAGCTCATATACGTGGAAAGTAGTTGAAATGTGGTTGTGCTTTTGTCAAAGTTTCGGGCCCTTTCTCCCCCTCTTCTGTTTTCTTTTGTGCGGGCTTGAAATATTTAGTGCCATTACGGTTTTTAATACCAAGTAAATATTATCGCTTTGGTTATGCGTCGTAAAAATGAGGAAAACGAACCTAGGAGATGAAAGGGAGCGTTGAATTCCCCATCAAAGGCAGGGGAGAAAGCAGCAGTGGGGGAAATGAGGCGGAAGGCTATGAAATGCGCCACCTACGGCTGACTCTAATAGTTGTGTTGTGGACCACAAATTGAGTGCTCGCAATTTTTCGCCGTTTGAACGACATTAAATGTAAGAGTCCGTAACGATGCAATAGCTCTCTCTCTCTCTCTCTCTCTCTCTCTCTCTCATATGAGTGATGGACAGCACAGAGAGAAACTCAGAAAGAATCTCGGGATATTACTTGTGCTCTTTTTATCTCTATAATGGCAAGAGCAATGTTTTATTTTTATTCCAAATATTTATGTTTCACGAAATGGAATCTTTTCATTGAAAAACATCGCAATATTTATTTTGAAACGTATATAACTTAGCTTCTTCAGTTCTAATGTATTCAACTTGGCTAAGACGAAGCAGTCATGGGGGCATTCCGTGACTCAGTGGTAGAGCGCTCACCTCTATTTCAATTCCGGCTCGTGTCATGTGTGCTTTGTGGTAGACAAACACGGGATATTCCCGTTTCCTTCCACTTCTTTCCTTCCAGCAATTCTCCTCATATGCATGCGGCCTGAGCTAAAAGTTGCCTAAAGGTGTTAAATAAAATTCAGCTAGCGTTGTCAGAATACGTAAGTTTGAAACTCGGTCCTTATTTTACCGGATGTCACAAAAGTTACGCAACCCGCACTTTCGCACTAACTATAAAACTAAAACACATAGAGACATGGTTCTTGTACAAAATATAGCCTTGTATATTTAAAAACTTTAAAGATATTAACAAAAGAATAATCAACCATCAGTCCAGCATGATTGTAAAAATATGTTGACAGAGTCTGAGATTTTTTTTTTTTTTTTTTTTTTTTTACAAATTCTGTTTATTTCCGCACAAAATCCATTTATGTAACTTGTTGGAACATTTCTATTTACTACTAGAAAGTATACATGGCTGATTATGGAACTTGAAAAAGAAACTGACAATGTGAAAGCTTTGTACAGGAATATTACTAGTGTATTTCGAAAATGTAGTTTTTTCAATAATGGAAAGGACTCTGGCAACACTTTTGCTGGGGAATGATACCCCTGTCTACCTCATTATCATGAAGAACGGCAGTTCTTCGAGTGACGCTGGCAAAGGACACTGTTAGCGGCACTCAGATAGTATACAGCTAGTTTCGGATCTGCCGAAGTATGAGTCCGATTTTGATGCTTGAACTTACATTTAAAAGCTCTTTCCAATACTAAGACACAGGAAAAAAATTGGGTCGGTAGGATCTCCTTAAGACCCCCTAGGGCGCTTTGAAAAAAAGGCGGCCGAAACTTACTGGATCTTATTCAATACGTTTCAAACGGTGTATCATACGTTAAAATCGGTGGAGCAGTTCAAAAGTTACGACTTCTTTAACCGAATCACAAAATTTTCACAAATGATAGAAAGGTATGTCCGTCATTCTGTGTATCTTTTTTATTTTAGCGCCAAATGGGCGGTACCAGGGAGTTTTAGGGGTCCATTGCGGGCCCCCATAATGGGGGTAAATCCAAGCTTAGATTTTTTATAGGAGTTACTGTTTTCGAGATATGGAGCAAAATTGATCTTGTATCCTTCCGCCATAGTGACAGGTGCCACTTTTTAAATACGAGCCCGTACGGAGAAAACTCTCCGCCGCTGCTCCACTCATCTGGGCATGATGCAAAGGAGAAAAATGTAAAGATACATGGCCGTACCTAATTTTATCTAACCTCCACGTTCCCATGGTGAGTAATTTAAAATGTACTTTCTGTCAAGAATATAAATGCATGTTTTGCGCGGGATTGCATCCTGCCCCTTGTTGCTGTGAGAAAAAAATGCTACACATTATCGGTTATCCACCTCGTCCTATAATCGAAACAAACTGTGCTTTATAGGCAATATAAATCACGTTTAGAAGCAAGAAATACTTTTCTTTGTTACAAGACAGGAGTCCTTGTAGACCACCGTCCGTTTCTAATAAATATATGCATCCATCACTGCAAGCGCGAAGCCTAGGTAGCCTAATAATTAGAGTTCTTGATTTCGCCGCGTGGGTTCGCGGGTTCAAATCCCGGTCGAGTGTTTTTTTTAAAAAGAAAATTGTGTAAGTTCGGAAGTTAAAAACCTGAGGAACATAATATTTTCTTTTTTTTTAAAAAAAAAGGAAGCTTTTAATTCAAATTACTATATTTTTTTATATAACCTTACCTAACCTCCACTTCGCCATGGTCACTAAAGATAATGTACGTAAAATGCAGAAAAGCAATTAATAATAATGAATATAAACATATATAAACACATGAAAATATATTTTGAAAGGAAAATCTAGTGTTAAAATCGCCGGGACTCAAACCAGGGCTTTTTTGTTTACCAACTCGACGCCTTAACCACCAGGCCACCGAAGCAATCTCGCAGATGTGGTTTCTCCGTTGTATTTACAGTGCACGTGTCTCCTACACGTTATAGCGCGTGTGCAGGAGAGAGAAGCATCGGCATAGATGGCTCGTGTTACAGTCTTTTTTTCATAGGCAGCCTTACAAAATAAGTGATATCAGTACAAAACCCCGTTTGGGGTACAAGGAAGAATTCTACTCACAAAAGAAGTGATATCTATTTTGCGAGTGACTTTCTTTGTGTCACTATGGCGAAAGTATTGTCTTTGTAATAAAATTAAGAGACAGTATCCTTCCGCCATAGTGACACAAAGAAAGTCACTCGCAAAATAGATATAACTTCTTTTGTGAGTAGAATTCTTCCTTGTACCCCAAACGGGGTTTTGTACTGATGTCATTATACACGGTATTGTTCATCCTTTGTTGTAGATCAATGATTAACAATAAAATAGTAATTACTAAATTTATTGTTTTAAAAATCACATTGTCATGAGAACATCACCAGTGTAACCATTATAATTTTTCTCTGTTATGTGTGGATAGAAAAAACAACATATTCCTTCAGCAAATAAGTCAGGTAATAGAAATTAATAAGATTTAGTTAGAAGTAAGTTTACCTTTTCATGTATAGGCTACACATAATAGATACCATTATTAAAATTACACATACTAGGAATTAAATGTCGAATGTTGTGTCTACGTACACGACCAAGAATGCAGTAAAGGAAAAAGAGCATTGAAAGCGGATAACGTTGACATATCCTGACAGATATTTTAAACTTTCGAGTGTCTTCAACGAAAATAATAGAGTTGATCTAGAATCATTCTAAATGGGTGGTAATAAAATTTATGAGTTTAGTCAGGTAATTCCTTAAATATGAATTGTTTGATCAATTCATTAGCTACGCATAGAGTTTGTTTGGGAGTAGTATAGGATGTGGTTTCCACTTTATGAAAACATGAAAGCATAATACTTCAGTGAAGAAACTATTTCTGAGCTACTATTTTAAGAACTATTTATCAAAGAGATTAATTACATTACATATTCTCCCTCGATCCTTTGTTCTTTTAATACAAATACGTGTAAAATGCTCCTATAACTAAAACGTTTCTTTAATTTGAAGTAAGATCGTTTAGCAGCTGATTTCTTCCGAGTTTTACAATGGTGTTTGTTCCGAATTGGATATATTTTAATTTTTGATGTATTACGTACGGTCTAAACTGGCTAGTCCCATACTTCAGTGGCGTCTCGTGGCTTTGGAATTTGGTAGTTCACAACCAAAGAGCAACGTGGAAAGAACTAAAAACACGAAATATCGTTCGATAGCTTGAAAACATTTGAAGAATACAGGGAAAGAAGGAAGGGTGTCTAAGAAAGTTGATTTCTTTTAGTACGCTTTTTAGAGTCATATTATCTCATTTACTCATATGTATTCGATATTTTAAAAACAGATATAACTTTTAGATTGGAAATTTACTAGCAGGTAGGTGCCATTGTTTAGTACCTGTTAGGAGTGTACATTCATTTTGGACATATCCCCTTCTTTTCACGTACTCTTCATTTCTCATTGTGCTAAATAGAGAACAGAACTATAGATTTCCATAACTGAATTACACTATGGATTCGGTTAAGCGAAACAAAAAACATTCACAAAAAACATACGTTGTTGGACTGTCCAGGATTCTATTCTGGATCTCTCGACCAATAAATGAGAGATACAGGTTCAAAAGTTCGACAATGCACGACGAATGTTTCTCAGTGTAGTTTCAAAGGGAATAAGACAATTGAAAATTGATGGACAAAGTGTAGCACTTCACATTCAATACACAAAAGAAAAGAAAAAAAAATAATAAGAAATTTGGATTCTGTGTATCCTTCATACATTTTTTGTATATGAAATCCATTCTTCTGTTCTTCTGGGCAGCAAATTTATCTGTAACTCTTTGGTTAAGTCCTGCATCCTTACCAAGTGTTTTACAACGGAGAGAGCTGAGACGATCTTGTGCCATCGTATTTCTTTGGAATGTCTTATACACTTTACGTGGAGAAACACCTTTCTGCTTCTGAAGTAGTCATTGAAACTCTTTCCATGATCTTAGGAGCTTTGGTGACTCTTGAAATGAATCGTGTAGTGTAGACCATTTCCAAAAAGTTTCGAAATAGCATTTCCAAATTCTTCTCTCTTAATGTTTTCTTCAAGTTTTGTACAAAAGGTGTTTGTCTTTTCTTCTTTTCATCGGAAACGTCTAAACTTTTCATAGTACATTGTCGGGGAAGGTCATTTGGTAAGAAGGATACATCACAGTCTGAAAGTTTAGATGCTAACAAGTGACTCAAAAACTGAAAGCAATCCAATCAGTTTAACTAAAGTAGTGTCACTGACTGACACATTTCTTTGGCGACATCATCTCTGTTTTCTTCCATGTACGGACATTCTTGTACTGCAGCCAAGTGCGTTTCCAGAATTTTGTTTTGCAGGGGGACCACCAGTTTCGTTCCATCAAAGTAGGAATTTTGAGGGGTCCAGACTCCCAGGCCCCTACCCTGGCTTCGGTCCTGGTTCCAGCAGCCTTTTCATCTTATTCGTCTTGACCTTATTGAATTTGCTCGCGAACGTGTTTCAAATAAGTATGTACTTGTAAGGCATGTATCCACTACTATCAGACACAAAAGTCTGCGAGCTTATTACGCACTGAAATGCATTCAAAAATACATTTTATACAATACTAATTATTTTTATTGTGAAGTTTTTTATGATCAAATAAACAATTCAGTTCCAAAATCTCTTCAGTCTCTCACACGACACACTCAGGAAACCATTGATTACTGGTTAAACAATATTACAAACCTGACGAAACAGTTCATTAACCCTTCATAAAAAAAAAACAATGCTACTGGAACTTAAACAGCTTTATGTAGTAGAAATACAATAAAATGTTAAATTTAAGCGATTAATATGTTTGTCGATTAACCATTTGCTGCGAACGTCGATTTACCATTTACCTTGCTTTTCCCAGATCATTTAATTACATTTTAAGGATCAGAACGGGTGGAAAAGAAGGAGAGTTAGCAACGGTGGTCACTGCTGTGCTTCTCCTATCTCCGTTCACGCAGTCCTTGTGAACGCCGAAGTCCCATATACACAATGTTAGAAGTTAGGCTTAACGCCACTTAAGTGTATATGGGGCAACCCGTTCACAATAGATGTGTGCACGCGAAACGGATTGAATAGTATCTATAACTGGACAAAGGAATTTTATGTCTATCGCTGCATGCATAACAACTTAAAATGTTTTTTTTTAATCTCTCGACGATAAGTAAATAATCTGAGACGAAAATAATAATAATTCATCTTCTAAAATAGATGGCAGTTCACGTGATCTTGTGAACGCTGAGAGGCGACGCCACTGCCATACTTTTATCATCATTTCCCTGTCCAAATCTCTCGGTAGTGAACATAAATCAGTACGTTTTGCTTAAACGGTTAAAATTATACGTGAAGTGAAGAAGGGTGTCAAGAGAAACGCTCATATTACGATGGGCTTTGAAATATTTCTCAATATGCACATATTATGACAAGTTCAGAGGCACAATTAAAGATTTTGCTTTCTGTAAAGGCTATGGTAAAAGCAATAAGATTTCAAAATATACTACATAATATGAATAATGTTGAAGGAAAAATTAGTATTTTACTTATCGGTTTAAATAAAAAAGTTTCATCCTTCTAATTGTTAACAAAGTGCTATTATCCTCAAATGATCTGTGTTGCTTTTGGAAAGAAAGACATTGTTTCCAACGTTGTCTAAATTGTTGTATTTTTGTTTCTCTCCCCTTTTTCCTCATTCACTATCTCCCACTGGAACTCCTTGCACGCGCAATCCCAGCGGAGAAAAATGATGGTTTATTTCCAATATGGAACTACTTCACCTTTCTGAACTAGTGATATCCCAACAACCAATCTCCTCCGAGACTTGTACGCTTTTAAATCTTGCATGACGTAAAACAATGCACGCGTGCCTGGCCTCTCTAATCTACTTCATTAAACAGTGTGAACATTATCTTCACTCTTGATCTGAGTTATGGATAATCATAACTCATTGTTCATTGTGCTCAGGGGGTATTTGTTAATGGACAATTCTACAGGGTTTCTGAATATGCGAGTATTTTTTTTTTGTTTCACCTACAGATAAATCACAACCCAGGAAACGTACGGAATATTCCTCTCCCCTAATTCCAATGTTCAAGAATACTAGAAGAGCGCGGTAAGGGGATGGTGAATGTGATTTATTGTAGAACTTTCCTTGATTAACTTAGCTTTCTACTTGTTTTTGATAAGTGGAATGCTTTTGCATGATTCTTATTGGTCAAGTGAATGAAAAGCAGAATTCCTACACAATTTAGAAATGGAGGAGAATTAACTAGTTTCTTCGGTAAAACAAAGATGTCACCAGTGTATAAGTAAGATAAGAATAGATACAATTACATTTTAAGGATACGGAATTATTTTTAAAGTTGTAGAACAAAGTGGAAAAAATCAGATCTGTTAAAATATGATTTACACTATTTGTAGTTTTGAAATATTCCTGTAAAATACTGAAGTTCATTTTATAACAAATAATAAATTTTAATATATTTGAGAAAAAATACTCAACCTTTACTAATATTCTTAAGCTCATCATTATTTTTATTAGGAACTTGGACCAAAGAAATATAAGTAAAACGTACAGGAATTTGTAGAGTTTAAGATCGAGAGACAATTTCGATTCCTATCTGCACAAACTTGGCATAAACATTCGACATATTAGACAAATACCGTACTGTTCCCGTCTTTAATCGCTCCAGTTCTCAGTGTTGCCAACCCATTTTATAAATGAAAATGACTGTATCGCAAATACTATTAAGAACAGGGACCTTCGCGGTTATTAATTGAATCACAGTACCAACTTGTTCAAATATGCTTAACAATGCCCAAAGGAAAGGAAATTCAATATAGGGATTCCGCCAGGATTTTCAGTTTAGGGGTGTAAAGTCAAAATTTGGAGGGTGTAAAGTCAAAATTGCGAGGATGTAAGTGGGGTTTTGCACGTTTCTATGGATTTTTAACCATGGGAATGTGTGACACCCTCCATTGGGGGATCTGGCAGAACCATTGATTCAAAGATACGCAATACTAACGTGAGTCAAATCAAGATGTCCAACAAATTCCTACTTCATAAGTTTTAACTCCGAGCAAAGCATGCTATTTTTATTATTTTGACTTCATCATTTTATAAGTACTGTTAAGGCATGGACATATTTTCTCTGCCGTCATTTTATTACCAGGGACTCAAAGAGTAAATAATTCCTTTCTTCAAATTTAAAGATTCTATATTCGATTGGTAAAGGAATGTGATCAAGTCAGCTGTAATCTCGTCTCAATTTCATGGGTCCTAAGAACATTATATAGTTTTACACTTTTTGTGGAACAGAAAGAATAGATCGTTTGTAGGCCAGTTTCAGTAATAATCAACGCAAATGTAAATAGTTTATTTCTGGACTTCATAATTTGCCTTCGAATATCACAGCAAGACTTTCATACTAGTAAATATCTGGTAAAAGATTAAACAGAAAATGGTGGGCATGATTGACGAACGAATTTTATAGATATCAGTGGATGATATAAGTTCGGATTAATGCAGTTAAAAATTGAATCAGGTTACGAATTGATCAGAAAATGTGTTATAAATGTGCTAATTGATAATAGATCATTGAAGAAAGAAGAAGATATATATATATATATATATATATATATATATATAATGTATATATATGCCTTAGGAGGTGGATTTATTATGTCTGTCTCGTGTATAATATCAATAACTTTGACTATAAAATTCTTGCTTTGATGAATTCTCTTTATTCTGTCATTCCTTAATCAAAAATGTTGCTCAGATACAATTTTTTGGCGTAGCTTGGATTATGATTTAATAATCTGACAAGTCTCATCATTATATGTTAAGCTGTTACGTCATTGCGTATTTCTAACTCCTAAAATACGCTTGTTTTGGAAGTTCTTCAAAGAACATCTTATTGTTCCGAGGAATTCATGGTTCAATAATTAGACCACTTCTTTTTAAACACCCGGTATGGAATGTGGAAAACTAAGCTTTCCGCTTCAGGAACTGCCCAGCCAAGTGTTACCCTTAAAATCACCACTGCAGCTAGCTTGCCTTTACTGTTTTGGGCAAGTAGTGTAACCGAAACTTAACCCTAGGCGTCGTTTCAATGCGCAAGAAAAGGTCATTACTACAACCACACAATATTTTGAAAAGAGCTGGAAAATTAACCAATAAGAACTCATCTTTTATATCCATATATACAAAATATGACAATGTTGTGTCACACACATTTCGGGCTATATCTGCATATAAAATATTACCTCAAATGTTTCATTCGTCAATTTCACTTGCATTCCTCGACTTCTGAGTCGACAAATAAGAGTAGGTAGTAATAAATCAAACACAGAACTGGATCATTTGCCTATCAAAACTCATCATAATTTCTAGAGAAATAGAGTTGAGAAAAGTGAACATTGAGTTCTAGAACAGAGTAAAGATTTACCCATTCCATCCGCGTGCCATTTCGAATTCTTGTTTTCAACTGTCGGAAGGAAGACTCGTTGAATTTCTGTTCATTTCATGAGTGCGAATGTAAATCTGGTCTCCTTCAACATATTCACGGCCGTCGCATTGTTCTAGTAATTAAACCAGGCTACTAATTGCCAAGTCCGGGCAAAAGGTCAATGAGTCTCATTACCACGTCGTCATAACGATGTTCTTCCACCGAGTGACTAGGCTTCACTCAACTCCTGCAGCGGGAAATGTCATGAAGAAGAGGTTTGACACTGTCTGTTGTATAAAAACGCTCACTCACTTGACACACTCTCTCAGCTGCTTGAAAACATCAGTAAAAGGAACATAAACGCTTGTAAAGTGAAATTTTATATTAAAAGGAGGACACACGCGGGAACTTTTAAAGGACCAACTTTAAGCTAACATCTGAAAGTTTATTCCACAAGTTCTGAGTTACTGATTTTAATTTATTTAAATTTCGTTTGTAGATATTGGTTACATCTATTGATCAAAATAATTTAAAGTTCGCTAAAATTGTTTGTAAATCGACTATAGATGGCAGCATGTTAATCCTGTGTCCCTAAATCTATTTTTCCTTACACAATGCTAGTGTTACAAGTTTGAACATAATTCAATCTTTGATAAAAGAAAGCTTATAACCATTTATTTATTGGTTTTTGTTCGTGTGAATTACTGTTTTTTTTAATTTCGTTCATTTTCAAACCGCTTTAGTGTTGTAGTGAGTATTCAATTATATAATAATGAAGCTATTTCAGTAATTTGAAAAGTAGAGAATCAGAATTAACCGAGATAGTTTCTTTAAGGAATGAATAAGGACCTTCTTTTCTGAACATGATCTCAGGTTCGTATTTGCAGGAACACCATTGGAATTACGTACAACAAAATATGCATTTGAGATGTAATAAGATCCTGCTGCAACCTAACATTGCTGGTCGTAGTTTCACACTACCCTTAATTCTCATTTCTAAGACTTTCTTACGCCGTTCACACCCATACTTTACGGTCTATCCCAGATTAAGTGAGGAACACGTGTAGTGGTTAATGCCAGCTTAGTCCAGCGGTGTGGATATGTTTACCGAACATACATAGAGTAAGATATTAAACTTCATACAGTTTTTATGAACATCTTCAGTGCCTTTATTTTGTTTTCGTTTTAAATCTATTCCCTTCCTTTATGTCCAATGTTTGGCCTGTTGAAAGATCTATAGCTGTTCTCAGCACGTTGTTAATGATGCATAACTTTAATGACAGGGATGTTCATTTGGAAAACTAATTAAAACGTACAGGATATAACAGAACTCGACCGACAGACTCTAAGGTAAATTTCTGACTCCAAAACAAGAAAAAAATATTATTATTGGTCGAAGTCCGCTTCGTTTTAGGCATACAGGATTTCCACCTTGGAGCTTAATATCAGCTTCTTAAAATAATAAATGTAATACATATCGATTCACTATAAACGACGCCTTAAAATACAATTATTTTTCTGCTATTTAAATTGTCAATATTAACGATATTGAAAATGAAAACTCAATGTCATCAGGCAGAAAGTGTTACTAACCTGATAAAAAAGTTACGTGTTTCAAATGATAGTTGCTCAATTTTTATTATGTATCACTTAGTTAATTAACCATCTATACTTTGCAACACTGTATTCTGAGTTTCACATATGATGTTTATCATCGTTAAAAGATACACAACATATCGCAAACTATCCTAGTGCGAAACGAATAGATAAAATTTTGTCAAGTTAGTTACACTGACAACCCGATGACAATATACTTTAATATCCAATATCAATCGTATTTATATAAATACATTCTCCAAATCGTAATTAAATTTTAATGCATCACTTATGTAGAAAATATTAATTATATTAAATATTTTCAATTTTAATTTTGTATTAATATATATTTTAATTTTATTTTAATTTCTATTTTAAATTTATATTAATATTCAATTTACACTTTATATTAATTTTCGTTTTAAATTTTAATATTAACTTGATTATGTATTGTAAAAAGTTGATTTGAGGCTGCAATTTGAAACCTCTGCATCTCGAAATTAAAGCGGACTGCAACAAAATGCTAAAGATAATGTTCCTTTAATTCCTGATGTCAGAAATTCACCTCCATGGTTCGCTAGTCGAATTCTGTTAGCTGCATGTCTAAATAATTCTTCAAATTTAACATTTTATTTGATGGCTTGCGTTCATATTCTTTTGTTATTCTATCTTTTCAGGTGGCATGGTTGAGAGTTGATACACAAACAATACTAACAATCCACAGTCATGTGATTACAAAGAACCATAGAATAGGTTTGAGTCACAGTGACCACCGGACGTGGTATCTACAAGTTCGGGATGTTCGTGTGGATGACAGGGGATGGTACATGTGTCAGATAAACACCGATCCTATGAAGAGCCAAGTAGGATATCTGGAAGTGGTTGGTAAGTACTCGTTGTATGTATGGTTTATTTATTTATAATATTATGACTTCTTTCTTGTGTAATTTTCGGTCTATGTATTATGTTACAGTAGCGTTCGACAAGTTTTTGTATTCTCACGTCTTAGAAATCACGTATATTTAAAACGTAGGGTTTCCTGCACTGTAAAATTTGAAACCCCGTTTGGATGAATGTCACTTGGCTTTCTGATTATCTGTATACCTAGAATGATGCGTTATTTTCTCATTATTATTAAAGTGTGGATACAACTTAAACAATACCTATGTTTTAAACAGGACATATGACAACTCTACTTGTATTCAATGAAACTGACTCAGAGTACGGGAAACATAGTGACAGGTACTGGATTATCTTGCATTAGCCACTTGCATATTTCTTGCGCATGTGCCACATTCAAACGAGTACATTTGCTCCAGTTCACCATATATATGATAATTATTTTATTGTTTACGAACAAAATCTTGTACAGAGTTCCTTTGAGAACTATTTTTGTTAGTATTAAGTTCTAATGTAACTCTGGTTGGCATGCTGGCTTTCAGCAAATCAAACTTCCCAGTAGTCAGAAGATTCGTCGTAATTGTCTATCATAAAGATAATTTACATACAATTATCCTCGAAATTGAAAGTATAGGTAAATATTTCTGAACTAATCGCTAAATTTATATCGATTCAAAAATGTAAATATATACAGTGATATTTAAGAAGTAGTGGACTATTGTATGCAGTACCATATGAAACAGAGATGTAAGTATAGAATTGTATAAAGACATTTAAGTATGAGACATCTATCAGTTAAAATTATATTATAATTTGGAAGTACATCATTGGAATAATACTTAACTTATATCCTATAATAGCATTGTAGAAAGCTTTTGTGCTTAAATCATTTTTATCTCTATGATCTCTCACTAAAGCCGGAGATGTTTTTCTGTTATTTTACTTTCAAAGACGTGGTTTTAGACTTGAAATATATGTTGAAAAGGATGATTTCAAGAAAGCTTAAATGTTGTTTTATATAACGTCACTAAAATACTAAACGTTTGATTCCTCTTTTCAATATCTGAATGTGTTTTATGATATGAAAATCCGTCCCTTTCTCTCTATTATTATTTGCAAATGACAGTTCCGAAAATTAAAACAAAAAAGAGCGAGTGAGTGCGTAAGCAACTCAGACAGAGAGAGCGGAGGGGCAGGTTTAGAGAGCTAGTGTTGCAATTTCCTAGAAGTCGTACTTTTATTTCATCTACATTCTCTGCTCGTTTCATTAGAGTGATGACCTGTTTTCTGTATAGACAGCTTCATGTTTCACAATCCTTCTTTTCATTGGTGGAGGAACGATTTATAACTGTCATATAAGAGTAAAACTCTCTCTCTCTCTTTATTTCTTTCTTCCTTCATTTCTTTCTTTCTGCAGTCGTGAAACGAGGGGGGGGGAGTTATTTCAATTTCTGCATTTCAGTTTATCCTCTTTTTTTGCTTCTTTGTCTAATATGCTTCTGTTTGCTGCTTAGTTGAGTTATATTATTTTTATGTATATAATTTATTTTTCCCTTTATGCTAATCATATTCGTGAGTGCTTGCGACACATAGATGTGCTGTAAATTGCATTTCCAGTGACCAAACAACTGCTTATCCTCATTTTGTAGGCTACTTAGTATGTTTGCTCTCGTAGAGCGCTAATATTTCAATTCATATGTGTTCATGTTTCAGGTTGGTAATATTCTTCCAATAGCAGTAGGCTCTTTGATCAAAGTTTGTCTCTTGCATTTATTGTTATCTCGATCTCGTACTTGTGTAAAATAGGACACATTACCCTACGTTTTTCTCCATTTTCTTTACCTTTAGTTGTATTACGGATAACAACGCGCAATTTGCTGGTTGACTCTTTCTACTAACATTGAAAGGTTTAATCTTTCACCGTCTGCGTTTTTATATACTTTTAAACAGTGCTGATGAGCTCCAAAAGGCTAGAAGGGTGCGCTCCGGCATATGTTGTCAGAACGAAGAGAAGGTTAGAGTAAGAGTTTGCATTATCTTGTATATATACAACAATACTTATATACTTTATGTTTTAGTAATTTCTAAGCAACTAAAGTATTTGTTTCCGTCACATTTTAAAAAATTTACCTTAATGAACTGTAGTGACAACTTTTGGCTAAACGTACTCTGAAGGTTAACGTACCTTGGTGACCATGAAACGTCCCCAACCTAATGATCCCAAAAGAGGATCACACAGACAAATAGGGTCGCCAGGAGCCTAGAGTACCCACGCAACACATCTAACCTAACCTCTAGCTCCAAACATTTTCTACACCCCAGATGAGCGGCGCAGAAATGCCTTCCAGATTTAAGAATATCTTTGAAAGAGGATTCCTGATCCTTGTGATCGCTGTAAAAAAATTAATTTAGATCGAGGGAGGAAATACCGGTAAGGCGACACCTCCAATCTTTTAATTAGATCGTCAGTTCATACTCCGAAGTACCAGCTGGTTCAGATTAGCGACAGATTAAGAAAGAAAAACGCAAATCTTTACTTGGGAAATAATCTCAAACGATGATACGCATAACGACTCATATGTGACTCATACTGTGTCTTTAATCACTTCGAAGTCTACAGGGTGGCAAAAGACCATGTCTTACCTTTACCTTAGTAGGGCCCACACCTTTAGTCTGGAATCACAATTCCTGAAATAAAGACGAACGAACACAACGAATAACGGTCGCAACTCAATCCAAACGTAGTGTCATAACGCAAAATGCAAATAATATTAATTCACACAAATCACATACTGGAGTCACTTCCTATGTCAACGCAGAAATAACCAGAAATTCAATATATAGTTCCTTTCCCAAGTCATCACTTCTCAGCTGGCGAAAGAATCCTACCACTGGTCTACGGATGTATGAACCGATCTAATCTAATTAAAATCGCATCACTCAATACGATAGGTTTACCGAAACACAGAAATAATGAATATCAATTGCCGTCAACTTCACGTAACGATTTGTAGCTAATTTCCAATAAATATCAAGTCAAACACTAAATAACTCACTGCACATAACAAATATTACTAAACACTGCATGAGGATTATCAACTAATGCCGTAGATCGTACCTGGTTAACTGAGAGGTTTCTATACTACGTTCACTGAATATAAACTCAAGATTGTTTTCGAAGAAATATAAAAATTTCAGAATTTCAATTTATTACTTCAAATTTACACACCGCACGTTTTCGGATATGACAATATCATAAGAATTTGAACAGAATTACAGTTGAGTTGTAAAAACATACAAATTTGAATCGGTGGTATACATTGAATTAAGCAGAACTGAAAGTTACGTAGTCACACATAAATGTCCATAATTTCTATAATAATTAATAAATTTCGTTGACATTCTCACAAACTATTCCCGAAATATTGTTGTATAATTTAGAAAAGTTTTAGCACAGTATTACTTACACGAAAGAAGTTCTAGTCCAAAATACATGGTAAAGAAAGAATCACTTTAACGTTATTAATTGTGTGACGTCATTACAGATGATTACTACCTTATACAAAAGACGTTCTGAATAAATCTTGAAAATACAAAATAATATTATAAAATACGACTTTTTCATCGGAGAATAGTGGCTGGAGTTGAAACCAAAATTATCGAACCATGTCGAATAAATTAAAATTTACTATTAGCATCAAAACGGTACGCAAAGATAGTCGAACAGACATGTTGCTAATTTGATCAAGTAAGGAAAATATGCGGTAGCTGTCAAACATGGCTAACCGGGAATTTCGAATAGATTTGGAAAACTGGAGACGAGAAATTGGCATATGACTATTGAAATCTAACGAACCGATACTTGTAATGTAAGAATTCGGTCAATAGCGGCCCCATACTGAAATTTAGAACATATTGTACATATTGATAAATAATCTCAAAACAAAAATATTAATTTAATACGGTGAAAATTGCGAAATAATGATGTTGAAAAGTCCTGATAGCACTTATATCTGTTCTAATTCTTCCTACTTCGAATAATATATTTTCCGGTATGGACGAAAACAGTCTAAATCAAAAAATGATACTAAATTTGGTGTTTATAATTACCAATCGTAGACAGGGCTTAGGAAGTACAGATGACGGAAAGCCCATGCATCTATTCGTCTCGTTTTTAAAATTGGAACTGAACTAACCTGGCGTGGGAGAGCAGTTCTCCCAGCAAACGGAGAAGAAGGCTGATTCACACCAATCAGCAAAAAATAAGTCACGAAGCATTGACTAGGTTCCAATCAAAGACAA
The DNA here is from genome assembly GCA_022664845.1 of Lepisma saccharinum. NCBI lineage: Eukaryota > Metazoa > Arthropoda > Insecta > Zygentoma > Lepismatidae > Lepisma > Lepisma saccharinum. The sequence continues at coordinate 18,510 of JAGDQP010007761.1, read as the reverse complement.
GCGTTAGATCCAAGTCATTGCTGCGTGACTAACGAAAACCTGGATGGATAACGATAAAAATCCAAACGAAACACGCTCAGAGTCTAAAACCAACCGAAGAGAATGAGCTAAGGAGAACACACAGAAAGAAAACAAAACAGAGACTAAGAAAATAAAAGGGGAGAAAATAAATATAAAAATGGAACAGCAACTAGGCTGTTACAACCACTCTAATTGGGTAATAGATATGGAAAGTAAGAGCCACGGCCTTGCTTGAGATGTTATCCCGCATTCATTTCGTGAAACTGATGGTAACCACAGATAAAACAAACAGAATAGGTGGTAGCAGGTCTTGAATCCGTCTGCCTTTCCATTGCAGATCCAAAGTTCACAACTGTACCGAGTGGACCATGGGAACTGTATCTCATACATTTGCGGGGCGAGTGTCTTATGTCTAAAGTTTGAACTTATTTGTATCATTTAATCACAAGATTTTTCTTTTTCCAGCAGAGTGCACTGTTGTTATGGTTCAATTATTGTCGTCTAAAATAGTTTGTCCTTGTTGCGTCTCGTCACGTGCTAATGTTGCCACGAGATGAGGGGAGACAGAGAAATGGTTATAGAAAATGAGACGATACAGAGCTCTCCTAATGCAAAATTACATTTCTCGAGACGAGACACTCTCTGGACAAGATATTTTCGAGACGAGAAAGCCCAAATCTCGTCTCGTCGGCAACATCAACATCCATATTCATCAATTGTCCATTCTATCGTACTTAGAAGCAAAAGCCTTTATATCGTATACTACACCATACTTACAAAATTATTAAATAAAGTCGTTTCAATGCATTTGATATATCTAAAGTTGCTTAAATTAGTATTAAATACTTTGTCTTTCCCACATAACAGTTCGTATTTAACATCTTCCCTGGAGTGTTGACGTATAGTCGCTGATATATGGAATTCTGATATAGAAGACTTCTAAATCTGTTGCTTTCGGAACTTTCGCAAGGATATTGAGTTTCGGAAGGTGTAAAGTAAAACTTTGAGATATAAGTAGAGGTTTGAAGGGTTGATATCAATTTTCAGATTTAAAATGTTGAAGTTGTAGATGTGCTTGAGTATTTGAGGGATGACACCTTGATTGTGCGTCTGGCAGAATTCCTGGTTGCTTTTTAATATCCAAATGGAGAGTGCCATCCTTTTTTACATGTCCATCATGGTAGCGATGTCTGCATGCCAACAGTATATCTGCTATTCTATTCGGCAATCAGCTGTGTTAATTTCATGTGGAATAAGAAGACAGGAAACATGATGTTATCTTAGTCTCAAGTTTTCTGACAGTTTAAATTACTTTTCTGATTAATGTATTTCAGATAATACTTTGTTTATTGATTGTAATTCGAATATGATTATACGTAAAAATTGTTATCAACATCAGGTGATCTCGGTAGCTATTCGGGCTAGGAGGCTGGGCCGCCAGTCATGAGGTTGCGGGTTTGAATCCCACAAGGGACATGGATGTTTGTGGATTTTAAACTCCATTGCATTCACATCATCGTGACTAGGTGAAGTCCATGGTTACTTTTTCTTTCTCTCCATATTTTTCCATCTACGTAGGGTCGATGTTTTTGATGAATCTTTTCCATAAACTTCTTTCCCTGACAGAACTTTCCCACCGAGATCATTCTTAACCTTATATATCCATTTCCTCCTTGGTCTCTCTCTACCTGCTCTTGCCCTCCATGTCCATTCCAATCACTCTTCTGACCACATAGTCATTTGTTCCTCTAATTATATGTCCATACCACTGCAGACTTCTTTCTTGTATCTTCTTAGATATCTCTACAACCTTGGTTGTTTCTCTTATTCTCACATTTCTCATTCTATCTCTTCTTGCTATCACACACATTCAGCATAGCATTCTCATTTTGCTAACATCTAATCTCTTTTCTTGTGCTTTCTTTATTGCTCATGTTTCTGCTCCGTACATCATTGGTGGTCTAACCTTTGTAAATCATCCCTTTATTCTTCACCGTGATTATTCGGGTGCAGAGAATGCCGCATACTTTTGTCCTATTTTACCATCCCTCTTGCATTATGTGTGTTATTTCCGTGTCCAAATCGCCATTTCCTGTAACAAATGAGCCTAACTATTTGAAACTTTTCACTTTATTCAATCGTTCTTCTTGCAACATCACTTCTCTATTTCCTTCTCCGTTAAATACAAAATACTCAGTTTTCTTTCTACTAACCTTTAGGCCTCTATCTTCCAGATACTTCCTCCAACTCTCTACTTATCTTTCCAGTTCTGCTCTATTAGTATTGCATAGTACAATATCATCGACAAACATCATACACCAGTGAATTTGTGTATCACCATCATAACAACACCATACATCTCTCACATCCTAAGTTATAACGTTTATGACTATATTGAAGAGATACGGGATTAAGGCTGAACCCTCGTATAATCCAATCATAACAGGGATTTGGTGTGCAAATCCCACACTACTTCTTACCTGAGTTCTAGCTCCTGTATCTTTGACCATTCGTTTATATTTCTCTGGCGCTCCTTTCTCCCTCAAACATCTCTATACTTCCTGACATGGTACTCTGACATAGACCTGCTCCAAATCAATAAAGACCATATGCAATCCTTTTTTGCGTTTCCTGATGCTTTGCCATAGGCCGACTTGGTAACCATGTGGGTTGAGGCGCTAAGCCAGCGACACGAATGTCCCGGGTTCGAATCCTGGCTGGGGGATGGATGTGAATTTTGACTAGCATCGCATTCATCATCGTGACGGGCCGAATTCAAAATTACTAAAAATAGTCCATACAAAATAAAGTTTACAAAATTTTCTTTCCCATAGTTTGTCTTAATATAAAAGTTGTGTCTCTTGTACTTTTTCCTTACATAAATCCAAGTTGTTGTTCTCCTATTGATGTTTCTTCTCGTAATCTTTCTTCTATAATTCTCTTCACTGTTACTAAAATAGCCAAAATAAAATAAAGTTATCGACACCATTGGCCTACCGAACCACGACTTTCTTAAGAAATGGCAACAATTCACCAGGTTTAAAAATGTATTAGCTATTATTTTCTTTGGTTATTTCTAACACAATTTATTATTATTTATAAATAAATGCATTCTTATTTATAAAATAAATAATTTTGTTTCTTAAATTTTATCCCAAATTGATTAATTTACAATACAATAGAGGTCGCTGTTTCTATATTTTTTTTTATTTTAAAATAATAATATTAAAATGTAACACAATATGAATTAAAGAACTACAAAAATCTACGGATTTCAAAAGTCTATTGCGTGAATTGAAAAAGTATTGTACAGTTACAGTTATCCAAAGAGAAAGTTGGTGTGGAAACTATTTAACCTCTATAATTCTTCTGAAATGTTTTAATTAAAATCATTATGTTGTTCGTTTCATGAGACATAGATTTAGTTAGTTCATTTTCATTTTGCTACATACATTTTTCTCAGTAAACTCAATAAAACGTATACAAATGCATGGTAAATATCCTATTAAATGTATTACCATAAACCAGAATAAACCTTATGTCATTTCTTGAAATGCAACATTATTTACCTTAAATTTGTTTTCAATTTCGTTCAAAAATCATGATTTTTTTTATCCATCTGATTTGTGTGGTCAAGAACGTCAACGCCTTGATCCTTATACAACCAGCTAGGTAGTAATGTTTATTGGGTTTCATACGCTTTCAGGAACCGAATGCTACACATTCACTAGTTTTCGCGTTGTGAATTCTACGATGATGGCGTTTGTTGATGTTTTATCATCAACACATTTCGGCGGGTTAATATTTACCAAGCCCCCGGCGTCTAATGGTTAAAATAACTGTCTTCAGATAAACATTGGAAGATTGGATAAACCTGAACCCGCTGCAGATAAAGATTCTAAGTATAAATACTAGTATTTTCTTTTGTTTCGTTTATTTGTACTTTGGCTTTCTGATGTTGCGTTATCTTTTGTATTTTAATTTTAAAGTTGATGACATACTTTCATCCATAACAATTTCACAATGTAACTCTAACGTAAATAAAGGAAATATCAGACACACTTTCATTCATAACAATTTTAAATATAGCTCTAACTTTAAAAATGAAAATGTCAGTCTTTCATGACGTAGAAGGAACCTGTATACAACAACGAAACATCATAGGACTTAAAAAGTAGCGTCAGTAGGTATAGATTTTGCCAACATCACCCTTTATTCCAACAATAACTCTAAAATGAAAACAAAAGAGGTGACTCTCACCACTTCATAAACAGGATACATTTTGTTGATGTTACGATTTATCCACAAGTAACATCTGATTTTTCCCGGGACCTTGAATTTAAATGCTTTTATCGCAGAAGCGCAATTTTGCTTATTCGTAATTTTGGCATTGTAATGACGATATTCATATTTTACTAATATTTCTAACGCCTCTCAACAGTCCGAAAGATGGTGTAATTAAGTTTTTAAGACTATTACAACCATTTCCGCTTGTAATAGTCTTAAAAACTTAAAACCTTTACAAGCCTAATAGTAAAAGCTAGAATAATGTCGACTTTTTATTTTTAGTATCTATATATATCGAATAAAAAGATTTAAAAATAAATGTTTCTCTTACTCTAACTTACTCCAATGAGTTTCGCTCAAGACCCACAGCGAACGAATAACAACCGGTAAAAGAGTTCTTATATTTTGAAAAGTTTTTTCAATAGCAACTGAAGCATTGGAATGCTTCTTGAAGTGCACCAAATTATTGCAATTCATATTTTCTTCCCTTTTCCGTTTTACCAAAGATTTCAAATTTTAATAAATAACGGTTTGTATTTTGTCCTGCTTATTTTACAGAAGTGATCCGTTTAGGACGACATAATCTTAGAAATGTCAGCTGCCACTTTTTCTGCATTACTTTACGTTTCTTCAATGAACACTAACATATTTTTAATAGCCGTACCGAACCATACTAAATGTTATGATAGCTTAATATACTGTCATAGTAATATTACTGCTGTGAGTTTCCGAATTTGGCAGGTAACACTTAAAGACTAGAAGATAAGTAACAAAAACAATCCACTTATTTATGGTCTGTCTATTCTAATCAACTTATGTCTCGATACGAAAGATATTCAGCCTTATCATAAGTTCATACTCTGATCAGCTTAATGTTCTCACGCATTTCCTTAGTAAATCCTAGTCGAATGTTGAAATAGTACTTTGAATGAGGCCATTGTCGCTTTTAACCCCCATCTTTCCAAAGAAGTTGAGTTTACTGAGAGAGGTAATTCCTATTGTTTGTCAGAAACTCTGTTTGATCTTTTTTTTTTCACTGAAACTGGACAAATTCCAGTGTGCGTAAACACTATAATTTTGGTAATAACAACGGCCATGTAACCCTTTTCCTTCAGTATTGTAATTGATCCCAAGATATTCTTTAAGGCATCATACAAAAGCAACAGATTCTGAATATCTTAATTCAGGATAAGTTTATTCATGAGATGGTATAATTTTATACTAACAGGATGGTAACACTGACTCGTGAAGTTCCTTCCTTCTCCTCCTCCTATTCAGATTCATTCTGCTGCTGTAAAGATATCCTTAGAATTGGATCTTCCTTTCCTCATTCACGGAGAAGAAACCCTCTTATACTATCCAGCAAGGAGGACTCCCGCTTTTGAAATACGTCGCAACATGTCGCTCTACCTTTTGTTACAATGCCCTGGTGGCACTCACTGCAAACAGAAATAGTCTCGTTCCCAGTGCTCCTGCCTTGCGCTCTCTCAGCCTCTCTCTCTAGCTTTAAAATGGAGGGAATGCACTTTTAGGAGGAAAGTGTCTGAAGTGCAGACAAGCTTAAAAAAATGAAAAGAAAAGAAGTTGGACGAATAAAACAAAATAATAAAAAGAATACTTTTTGGCCTTAAAAGGAGATGCTGCGATTCTATTCCGTTCTTCTTTAACTCATTAAAAATAAAATGAAGATTAAGAATAACACAAAATTAGAAAGTTATTTGAATAGATTTATGAATACATTGAATGCTTGTGAGAGGAAAGCTTTTTAAATCTTGGCGTTTATTAATATTTCTTATTTAACACTATGAAAAGAGAATAAAGTTTTGAAACAGTTTTCATGGTTGAAAGTATAAACTAACGCAATATTTTCTTTTCTACTTTCAAGAACAAGTTTTGCATTAAAATATAAGTAGCACAATTACAATACTATAGGAATTACCCTGAATCACAATTACAATTTTTATAAATAAAAATTTGGTTTTACATTTAGGAAATTAGTACTGTTTCTAGCTTAAATATGAAGATACCACCGATGTCTAACTATTTTGAAAATTCTCTATACTCGCCACAAACGTCTAGCAGTTGTCTCACAACGCTCTTGACTCGATTGTTGTTTTCTCAAGTTTTCGTCGCAATATTTCCCTCGAAATACTGAAAACTTTTCCATTTTTTTTTTTTTTAAATCCTACCTGCTAATTTTACTTTCGAAATTACGGAAATTTAAAAGAAAAAGTGCCAAAAAAAATCAACAAAAATTTCCGATTTTCGGTATTTTTTCTCCGTTTTGTCTTTCATGTTGCCCAGATTTTTCCGTTTTTCGAGAAATTTCACTTCATCTGACAACACTGCTTGATATCTTCCTTACATATTATCTACTTTTCAAAAAATCATATTCAAAAACTGCAGATAACACAATTTTATTGTTTTAAATTGAACGTTACCCAACAATGGATTGCGACAGTAAATACTAAACGGATTTTTACAAGACCACGTTTCTGCCTAAACTATAAATGCTTTTTAGTTATTTATAACGTTAAGGGATTACGTAACTAAGAATGAAACCATGACCGCTCATTAATATTAAGAATAACGTTGTTTTCTATGTGAGGGTCTCACGATTTTATTGTTATTCTTTTCATCATTAAAAGGTATAAATAAATATAATACGCATTTGTTCCACGTACTTGTGTTTTTTAGCAGTAAATTTTGTCTCTGTAAAGTAACAAATCATAATTAAGTATTTTTATCTGTAAATCTTTCGGTCTGATAAAGAAATGTTTCGGATTTGTCCTTAAATTATTGGTTTCATTACTTTAGAGGAAACATTAAAATTTAATAAATATCCCCTTCTGTACATACATTTTGGTTTACCTACATGTTACTAACCGAAAATACCTTTCTGATATATTACCATTTCTTCAGAGTTATGTTGTTTTCTCTAGGTTCCCTCGTCCTTTCTATTTTCTAATTTCTCTGTCTCGTGGCTTGCATTTTTCTACTCCGTAAACAATGAATTCTCTTAGAAAGAAAAGAGGCGGAAAAAACGTTAAAGAAATATCGTGCTATTTGAGTAAAAGTGGATGGAGTTGTGTGTGTAGGAGGAGTGCTAGAAGACATTCGTGTGTTATGATAATTGAAATCGTGTGAGCGGAGCGGAAAGTCCGTTGTTGATGTTTGAACTGTAAAAGATTGCATCTACTTTTCATCCCTCCTGGCCCCGTCCGTCACGCACGAAGGTTTCTTTGGTGTCAAGGCTTCCAACCTCGTCTGTCAGACTGCACACTTAACCCTCTTTTTCATAAGTTTCATTTTATATATGCCTTCTGTATGTAGCGAAAACGTAAAAACAAAAAACATACAAAAAAGCAGTAAACTACAAAATATTCGTTTCAGGTAGCATTCTTGACCGTCGTAAAGAAAGCTTTACAGGGTTTTTATTAACATCAGGCAAATACTGGGATGGTAAATTTCTAAGCATAACACCGACCGAAGTAAATTTGTTTTGAAGTTGGAAATTCGCACAATTTGGCAACACAAAGCTAATGAACTTTCAAGGGCAATATGCCGTTTGTTTTAAATGCATATTGAATATAGATTTGGAATGCCATATTTGCAACTTATTGGACTTTAAAGTGTATCTATCCTCTATTTTGTGAGTCTTACTGTACCTAAACAAGGTCTGTCGTTGCTATCTTCCCTATACCCTTCTCCGGAACAGTACCCATTGAAGAACGTCATCCTGAAGATTTCTGATAGACCTTCTACGTCAACTCCCAGAAAAAACTCATAGTCTGATTAAGGTTATGTAATCTATCTTGTTGTCAAATATGATGTGACGAATATTTTATTTAATTTTTAATAGAAGGAAATATCGATCGTTTATTAAAACAAAATTATATACGTGACTGTAAAATTAATATACTGTGAAATTCGAATATGTTTTAACTACCAGGCGTGGCCTACTTTGAAGAACATTACTTCGCTCTTGGAAGGTTCTGAGTTTGAATCCACCTCTCTTATTGAGGCTTTTCAATTGTTTTTCTTTTCGGTTACAGCACGCTGTTAACGGAATGGTAACTTCAGACAAGACCTTAGACAACTTTCTTCAGGTACTAGTCTCTTTCTTACCTTATCCCGGCTCTAGTGGCCATAAATACAGTGGAACCTTGATAACTTGGAGGTGAAGAGGAAAAGATAAAATTCGAATTATTGAATATTTTACTTGATAAAATTCGATTTATCGAGAGGCAGAAAACAGAACTTTATGAGGTTTAGAGGCTCAACGGCTTGTCAAGGAACCAACAAAAATTCGAATTATCGAGGTTTTTATTTAACGTTCGACTGATACAAGTAAGTTAATATGATATGGAATAGACAAGGTGAAAATGAATTAATAAAATTCGATATATCAAGGTATTCGAATAATCGAGGTTCGACTTATCGAAGTTCTACTGTACAATTCAGTTCAAATATATATTTTTTTGGAATTAATACAACAAACATAATCAATTTTTTAAAAATCGAAAAAGCATGAAGATTTTTGCAACACCGAAACAAATTATATAACAATTCAAACAGACAACATAGTTGCATCCAGTAATAATTCCATATTGCTATTCTGTGTAACTTTTTGTAATATGATTTTACCCCATAGCCAGTCTACAAACATGAGTGTTCGATAAGTACCTGATACACTAAAGGATAGAGTAATTACGGAGATGCGTTAAAACTACGATAAACACTGCCTGAAATTGCCTAAATAAAGTATATAGAAAACTTGGTATATCTTAAGAATTACTTAGTACGATGCGGAGTCCAGAGGTAAAGGGATGTATGAGGAATCCAGATGAGAAGGGATACAAGTGACATTGATGAATAAAAAAGTTCGAGATAATGTTTTAGGTATGTGACGCTATAAATTACAAAACTTCATTCAGTAAATTTGTCCATTTCTTATTTCATTCCGGAAAGTTGAACATGCAATAAATTGATGCGTTCTGCAAAGACTGAAACTTGAACACCTATTATTCCTAAAATAAGAATTAAAGTATGCCTTGTGTCGTGAAATATTTTTCTCTGATTGGTTCTGATTTCTGAGGCAATTACATGTATAGATCTTCTGACCAATCAGAGACGTAGATGTCTCAACCAATCACCAGCACGGATCTTCTACCCAACCACAGAGTTTTTCAGCCAATCGAAAATACAATCTTCCAATTGATTTCATTATTTTCATCTTTACTTTGTGTGGTATTCTCATACTTCTCCTGAGGATGAGAATGAATACTGTTTCGAAACGTTATATAGCGTGCAGTCTGTTCACATGCACCGCACCTAATACTTACCCCCACCCCCAAAAAAAGAAATGAAATAACAAAATTTACGTAAATGGACTACTTCTTAAATTTATTTTGTGTATTCTTCTACTGAAAATCGTCCATTTTTTTTTGTAAGTTTTAAAGACTAGAAAGCTACTCTGTCTATTGTGGTTAGTTACTTTTGCCTTTCATTACAGAGATCAACGTAGCAACAGATCTCTCGCAGAATAAATCTTACAGCGTATTTGATATGAATTAGATTTGCAAAAGTGTTGCAACACTGAAGAAACAACCAGGGTAACAAAATGAACCACATTTTATTGATATTTGTTTCTCTTGTAATGGATGTTCAGAGAACAGGGAAAAGTCCATTATTTGGTTAGAGTTACCTAATAGTATTATGAAAGACTGTTTGGTCACGGTCATATATAGTTTGTTTCTAGGAATTGTAAATTATACTAGAGATCCTAGTATAAAATTAAATAATCGGATGAACTAAAATTCTTGGAAAATCCAGACAAGAATTCTGTAGTAAACAAAAGGCATTCCCACTTAGTATCTAGAGCTTCCTTGATATTGAGATGCGGATTTTTTTTTATAAATTGTACTATATGTATGCACAGTGTCGTCCTTGCTCTATGTGTTACAGAACGAAAGTTAATTGCCTCAGTAACAAATATTCGCTACTGGATTCTATCTTGGGAAGGAAGCCAACTTCCATCACGGGCATTTATTTCACAAAGACACATTTTCATAGTGTCCAAAGACGTCTCCGTCTCCCCAACGGCCCTTTAACTTCTTGCTTTCCACCCACATTGGAATATCGTCTTTTCCCCATCCAAGCTAAATAATCTCTCAATTTTAACTATCGCGATTTCATTTAACTAGAATATCAGGTGAATCGTTCAGTTTGTGTAGTTCATTATGCAGTCTCCTCGAGTATTAAATTTTATTTTCCCGTTTAAGCTTTTGTATTTCCCAAGACCTTATTTTCAAGCACTTGCAATTTATATTGGTCTGGTATGATCGTACTCCAAGTTTCGCAACCATAAAGTATTACCGATAGAATGATAGAATAATCGTTCAATATATTTTCAGATTCTACTTTCGTGATATTAAAAGGTATTCAAGATAGGCTTTGTTCTTCCCTTTGTCACTAGTTATGTAAGAACCTTTTGTTTTGAGAATTGTGAAATATGGTTAAGCAAATTCCACGGAGGTTTTCCGTCCATAAATCTCTTAGTCAGCATGTTTCTTGCAGAGTTTCGATTTTATTCAACTAACTTATATTTTTACTATTTACTACAAACATCATATGGACACTGTACAAAAGATATGAACAAGGAACTGAAATCACCATTGCAAAGTCACCATTTGTCTTTTAAAACATATTTTAAACTGTACCTTTTCGACTGCTAAATCACAATAAATACAAAGAAATCCAAATTTACAAGTAACGCGTGTTTCAATTACTAATCTCGCGAGTAAATATCACAATTCGTTATTACAAGATATAATTCGCGAATGAAAATTTAAATTCTTAAATTCGCGAGTGTATTACGGGCTAGAACTGACGGAACTGTTTTCTTCGACTAAAATCAGATTTATAAAGCATGTTAGATTATTTCAATCCTTTCAAGAGCCGAATTTTGAATATATGTGATAATTACATTAAATTTATAAGTGTGTCTTTTATATTCATTTTTTCTTTAGATCTTGAAATATTCTCAGCATTGCTGGATACTCTTTTATATCTTGTGAACTGGATACTTATTAATCCACTGTATATTGACTTCCAGATTCAAACACCTTTCCTCACTAAAGACATTTCCACCACCTCCTGCTTTCCTTTTCGTAATAAAGCATCTTTCAGGTCTTATCTGCTAGTTCAACAACCAGCTTAGAATATCTGGTTTTACCTACAAACACAACACACTTATACTTCAGCCAGGCTATATCTATCTTCCTCCAATGTCGCTTTAGCCTTAACTAGTAGAAGTGTCACGTCTAAGATGACTTTAGCAAAAGCCACTCATGGGCTAGTGACTCTAAACCCTAAAATTAACTCTGCTTTTCCTCTCTCATTCTCTATCTCTCCCTCTCTCTGCCTTCATCTTACCACATCTTTTAGCGCGTTTAATAGTCCCTCGCGTAATGCGATATTTTCCATACATTTGCATACATTTGCGTTACGTCCTAATCCATTAAAGTACTCACGCAGATGGGTGCGAATCGTCTCTGAATCGCTTGCATTGGTTAATTTCTTCACCAACACTACCACCACCACCAATCTTTGTTCCAACACACCACCTCCTCTTTTCGAATCCCCTTACCCACCCACCCCCTTGATTCTGACACAGTTACCTCCCAACCACTTTATTCCCCTTTTCCTTCCGAATCCAACATCTCGAGAACTTTTCTAAAACTTGTTGGCTTGTCGACAGTGACTGCTAAATTTCCCCACAAAAGACTCCTTCTTTTTAAGTCCTTGCTTCTTTTGTTACTACTCTGCGCTCGCCCGGATCGCGTTTTATTGGCTTTACTGGTGAAAGATTACAGCAGTGTTGCCGCAAGTATATTTATGTTGTTTAAAACGCAGCATTTTTCTTTTTACATTTGATAAACTGGAAAACAATGGGCCAAGCCTGATAGGCCTGATATTGGTGAAATTTTCAATGAACACACAATAAAAAACGGTTTCTGAAAATTGAGGAAAAGATCTTATCTATGCACCGAGAAACAATTTTCTTATCAGAGACACTTACCGAGTGACAGAACACGATTTTGATGAAAACGCTGGTCTAAAAAAAAAAAAAAAAAAAAAATCGAGCCCTGACATTGTTTCTGGTGATTTTTATGTAAAATGACCTCCTGAATCCGAATATGACATCCGTTTTCCCCTATCACCTACCGTTTTTGGGGGATCCCCCACCTACTTTTATCACTTTTCGATAATTTGGAGGGATTAAAAGGATTATTTAAGTGTTGTACATTTCTTCTGAGGGACTAGAGAGGTGGAAAGTTCTAAAATATGAATAGTTGTAGGTAGGGGTAGATATTTGGGGGGAGTGGGGATTTACCCCCTTAAATTGTAAACAAAATCATTAAAAATGATCGATTTTCCCTGTTTTTTTTATTTTTGTCACTTATTTTTTACATATTCCAGCTTTCAGCCCCCCCCCCCATCATCCCCAAAACACCCGCAAATTATAAAAATATGTAGCAACAATAAAAAATGTATAGCAACAATAACAAAAATATATAGCAACAATATATAGAACCTATTTAGGGATGAAAAGGATAAGCTGTGAAGAATAATACATAAAAATGCAAACAGTAGGAAATTGCGCAGGAAATTTCATGTTTCGACCAGTTTCAACTTGCATTAGTCCTGGACTGTAATCTTGATCTTCTCCCAGTACATGTCTAGCGATCGGAGAGTCAACTTGTCAGTGTTCTAGGCGAGGATTCTTAGTTTGCAAGTTGTTTAAATCGTGGAAAACGGTAGAAAGTTTTTACTCCGGCTTTTTCTAAGTGAATTACAGTACGTGAGTGTTAGTTGTGATTAATTTCGACCATTGATTTATTATTCTATTATGCCATGCGAGTGTAAAAATCATCCAGATAGCTTCTGCTATGTTTGCCTGGAATTGACTTCAAAAGCGCAACGAAAACCACTTTCTCCGCTTCTTAAGACTGCTTATAAATTGTACTTTGATTGCCAAGTTGGCGGTCAGGACAAGGATTGGGCTTCAAAAGTTTGCTGAACTACTTGTTACAGTAGCTTGACCAAATGGCTCAAAGGTACCCGTAAATCAATGCCATTTGTTGTGCCAATGGTTTGGCGCGAACCTTACTGTCATCTCACAGACTGTTACTTTTGTATGACATCCACCGTCGGGTTTTCTAACAGGCACACAATTCAGCATCCTAATATCCCTTCAGCTCTAAGAGCAGTTCCTTACAACAAATCTTTGTCAATCCCAGTGCCCCCAGAAACCTATACTCTAGAGCCAGAAACGGATTTGAAAGACTGAGCCAGAGCCTAGATGGTACGTCCACCGATGATGAAGAGTATTCAGCTAATTCAGCCCATCGACAACCTCACCTCGTTACTCAGTCGGAATTGAATGATCTCATCAGGGATTTGGAGCTACCTAAGAGTAAATCTCAACTTCTTGGATCTCGACTTCAATAGTGGAATCTCTTAGAAAAGGGCGTGAAAATCTCTTCTTACAGGACCAGGCAGTCACACCTGAAATTACTTTTTTCGGATGCTGAAGGCTTAGTGTTCTGCCCTAATTCAAATGTATTGATGATAGAACTGAAGATGCCATGTGACCCAGACAAATGGAGACTGTTCATAAGACTCATCAAAGACAAGCTTGAAAGTTGTCCTATTGGCCAATGGGAATAAGATACCATCAGTCCCGGTTACATACTCTGTGAACATGAAGGAAACCTACGAAAACATCAGCCGAATCCTTGATAAAATCAGTTATCATGATTATAACTGGAAAATTTGCGCTGACTTAAAAGTTGTTGCTCTACTCACGGGACTGCAATCAGGCTTCATAAAATATTGCTGCTTTCTCTGTGAATGGGATAGCCAAGCCCGAGACAAACATTACATCTTACGGAACTGGCCTTTGCGAGAAAGTTCAACTCCCGGTTAGAAAAATGTCGTTCACGATCCTCTGTTCCCGAAGGAAAATATTTACTTGCCGCCTTTGCACATCAAACTGAGACTGATCAAACAGTTTGTGAAATCAATGGAGAAAACAGGTGATGCATTTCAATTTTTGAAAACTAAATTTCCTTGTTTTAGTGAGACAAAAATCAAGGAAGGAGTTTTAGTGGGCCCCAGATTAGATAACTTTTCCAACGTTTATTGAACACCTGAATCGAAAAGAAAAACGAGCTTGGCTTGCATTCAAAAACGTGTGTGAGAACTTCTGGGGTAATAACGAAAGTGATGATTATGGCCCTCATGTAGACTAATTGCTGTCAGCGTACAAAGCAATGGAGTGTAACATGTCTCTAAAAATGTATATCCTTCACTCACACTTGCCCTGAAAATTTAGGAGCAGTTTTGGATGAACACAGGGAACGGTTCCACCAAAACGTCAGTAAGTTCGAGAAGTGGAATGCGAGCATGTTGGCAGAGTACTGCAGGTTTTTGGTACGAGAAACTTCTGCATCAGGTTACAAAAGGAAAGCAAGCACCAAATGAACGTACTTATCTTATTTATTTATTATTTGGCTTTTTACTATTTAAATTTTTATGCATCATTTTTCACAGCTAAAATAATCCTTTTTCGTCCCTAAATAGGTGCTATATATTGTTGATATATATATTTGTTATTGTTGCTATACATTTTTTTATTCTTGCTATATATTTTTATTATTTGCGGGTGTTTGGGTGGCTGGAAGCTGGAATATGTCGAAAATAAGTGACAAAAATAAAAAAACAGCTAAAATCGACCATTTTTAATGAGTTTGTTTACAATTTAAGGAGGCAAATCACCACTCCCCCCCCCCCAATAACTAACCCTTTGCAACAACTATTCATATTTTAGAACTTTCCACCTCTCTAGTCCCTCAGAAGAAATGTACAACACTAAAATAATCCTTTTAATACCTTCAAATTATCGAAAAGTGATAAAAATAGGCGTGGGATCCTCCCAAAACGGTGGGTGATGGGGGAAAACGGATGTCATATTCGGATTCAGGAGGTCATTTTACATAAGAATCACCAAGAATGGTGTCAGGGCCGAGTTTTATGCAGACCAGTGAAATTCGTATGTAGGTACAGTGCCTGGGTAAACGGTTACAACCAAAATTATAGGTGCTATGTTCAACAAATAACGACAAGGGAACCCGAGATAGATGGAATGTAGGAGGAAGTAAATCGAATACAGAGTAAGGCAAATCCTGTTTCTTTTACAAACTGATTTTTTATTGGAAGAAAATATTTACCAAAGTTCTGGAGGGTATAAAACAATAACTGCCATATTGAAAGCGACCATCTTCACTCTGCTTGAGAATATTTTAAAAATTGTGGGTCATGACATGTATCAGTCTGTGCTGGAATGTTTCTAGAAACCCAATGACGAAATTAGATTTGAGATAAATCTAATCCTGTACTACAAAATGAGACGCGAAAATGGGCTGGAGACATGAGACATTGCTGAAAATACAGTTTCTGTTGAAATAGTGAAAGAAACGAGAACTAAACGGCTACATTAGAGGTGGCGCCCTCCAGAATGTATCGCCTCCTGTCCATTAGTAGCCATTTGATTTCAACATAATTATATAACAGTTTGTAAAAGAAAAGACGTTTGCCTTACTGTGTATTCGAGTTACTTGCTTTTTACGCTTCATATTTCTCGAGTCCCCTTGTCCTTATTTGTTGACGAAAGGACTTATAATTTTGACTGTGAAGGTTTACTAAGCACTGTACCTACATACGAATTCTTATCAAACTTGGGCTCTGTCACCCGGTAAGTGTTCCTTGTTAGAAATGAGATATATCGGCATTCTCATTTTCAATTAAATGAGAACACTGGTATCTCATTTCTAAGAATTATTTTTTACTACTATTACAATACGTCTAGAATACAATAGTGACTATAATTTAGAACTTTATCTGTTTGAAATATTCAAAATTACGTTACACTGTGAACAATTCTAACAAGGGAAGGGTCACTCAGATCACTTCGAAACCCTACTTTCAATTTCGTCAGTCACAAAACAGATTACCACACAAAAAATTAGTTGTCATTTTGAGGTGCAAGATCTTTGAATAAAAGAGTAAAGTTTGGACGCGCTCTTTATACAGAGCTTGCTAAAGTTCCAGAACTACTAAATATCTCGGTTAGAATACGTTTTTCGAACACTTGAAAGCAAAAAACGTTGCAGAGAATCAACAGAGCTATCGGGTGGGCTGACCCATCAAAATATGTGGGACCCTATTTGGGGCCCATGGGGCCCAACTTTGATTTTCTAAATGAGAATCCCCATCTTTTATTGTTGATTCTGTATCTATGGAAAAAAATAAATCAGGATATATAATTTGTAGGATGTGAGTCCTGGCCCTAGAAGGCCAGAATACTAGATTAATGGTGAGAAGTGTTAAAGGTTCCGGAACTGTTTTTTTTTATTTGAAAGAGACACAAAGTTGAAGAAAATCAATAGAGCTATCGGATGGGCTAGCCAGTCAAAATGTGTGAGGGTATTTGTGGCGCTTAAACTTTGATTTTTTAAAACGAGAATCCCCAGTTTTTATTGTATATTCTGTATATACGGATAAAAACAATCAGAATATGTCTTGTCAATACTGTAGGATGGAGGTCCTGGACCCTACAGGGCCGGAAATTAGATAATGGTAAGAAGTATTAGAAGTTCCGGAACGGCTAAATATGTAAGTTAGAATGCGTTTTTTTTTAATTGAAGAGACAAATATTTCACAAAATCAACAGAGCCATCTGACGGGCGGGTCTCTAAAAATATTACATACTTCTCTGATTTTCTTTATTTCGTGGAATGCTCGAGCTTGATCTGTTTCATATCACTCATATAATGATTACTTATCACTGAAACATTTCATATGGTGGCAGCACCATCCATTTACTCCTTTGCTGTTGTTCCACAGTATTGGCGCAGTGTCCGATTTGTTGTAAATTACGAAGGGAGATCCTAAATTTAATAATGCTGGCAAGTTTCAACATACTTCCTTTTTAGTGAAAATATGAAGATTTTATCCCTGGTTGGAGGATACTCGAAATCAAACTGACATGAAATTCTCACGCACCAGGGAAAATCCCCGATATTCCAAACACTGTATTGGCGTATATGGAAACTCGAACGATTTGGTAAAACATCACTCATAGAAATTGCTTATTTTATAGCTTCTAGAAATATTTTGAATATGTTAATATTGCCAAGAAGAGGAAATGACTATCGGAGAGTATTTTATATTAATAATGGATTATTAATTATGAAGTGTGAATAAGAGAAATAGATGGTTAAACGTACACTCTACTTACTTATTAGAAGTTAGCACTGATACAGCAAACGCCATTTTACACCGTTATTGTAACAAAGTAATATAATAATAAAAATAACAACAACAAATAATCATACAATAGGAAATAAAATCAGTTTTTTTAACATTCATTCTAGATACATATAACAAGTCTTTCTACATTTACTTTTACTGAGGCAGAAATCTGGTGGCAAAGGAAGAGTATTGTACAAATGTGATGATCTGTATACAAGAGATCGCTGGACCAAACCCAATCTCGGTTTTGAGAGGTGGAAATGATGTTGTGAATGCGAATTTTGTCTGGGTACTCTTAGGTTAAAAAGTGGAAGATGGTCGTTGGTCCTGAGTGTGTCCTGCATTATTTTATAAAGAAATTTTCAGTCATTTAGTTTTCTTCGTGTGTATGTTTTTCAAGTCAAGAGAGTTCAAGATGTTTACTTTAGATTTGTGTTACAGGTTGGGTACTCTGTCTTGTACAATGCGGATAAAGAAATTTTGGACTTTGTGCAATTTAGATAAGTTGGCTTCACAAGCCATAGACCAGATAGATGAACAGTATTCAATAGTAGGAAGTACACAAGTGAGTAAATATGACCGAAGAGCTCTGAAATCTTTAATATCGGTAAGCCTGTAGAGAAGTCCAAGAAGTTTGAGTGCTTTAGAAATTACGAATTCAACGTTAGGAGTAAAATTGATTTTTTCTTCAAATATGATACCCAGGTATTTGTAATGGTCTACCCATGGTATATTAGATCCGAACAAAAACACCAGAGGTGCAAAAAGTGGAGCCAAGTTCTTTAGCCCTAAAAAGGTGTGAAATGGGAGACGGATGAGCCA
>JAGDQP010007760.1:0-65892 GCA_022664845.1 Lepisma saccharinum | reverse complement strand
GGGGGGGGGGGGCGCAGAACCAGTTAGTTAGTTACGCCATTATTTGGACGTAGACAGTTGTTTTGATATATTTGACCAGTAATGTCACCTTTGTAGAGCCGAAACACAGTGCACATCGCGCAGTTTTGTTCTTCTTTCAAGCAAGAGTTTGGAGTATAAAGATTGATTTGTACAAAAAATGTTCAATTTTATGGAAAGAGAACCAAGTTTGTAATGGTAAGCATATTTCACATTTGATATGATAAGCTTGATATGACATGACAGTAACGAAGTTTTATGAACACTGACTCAGTCCGTTCGGACGCCATATATAACTGGTAAGGCTTTTGTATAGATAGAGCAGAGTGGTGAAGATTATGGAGGTAAATGAATGTGCTTCCTGTTCTGTAGTGTCATCAATTCAAAATCAATAAAGTAAAAGCCACAAAGTAAAATATCAAATAGCTTTAGTAGATTCTTGCTTCACTAGCGCCGCACGTTGGTGGACTCTTGAAGAATTGAGTGAAACTTTTGGTCACAGTCGACGCTAGTGGCATGATATCTTAGAAAATAGGCTACGAATTCATGATGTGATGCAGTGCGATGGTTCATATGGGTTGTATATGGCTTCAGGTGTGTCGAGAGCCACATATTTTCAAGTGGAGCACAAAAAATTCAGAGGATTTCCCCCCCCCCCTGATTGCTCCCTGGATACAAGCCTGTATAAATTGACGGTATGCTGCGAGCTGATTGATAGGGCCGTTCCAAATCCAATCTTCTAGCGACACCGTGACAAATGACGTAATACCTCGACAAATAATCCTTAATTGACTTTTTTTTTTAACTTTACAGGGTTTATAAACCTGTTGTGCACTTACCTAAGACAAGTTTCCTAAGTGATTCAATACTTCTCAATGTCTGATTCGTTTCCTGACTCTCTTCAAATGAATCGGAGTCATCTTTTGAATTATCACTTTCGCTAGTCTCTGGATCTGGATCATAAGAAATAGTCATAAGAGTTCCATCTATGTTAGGCATGGTGTACCTGTTCCACTCTGAAAATTAAAGGCAATCATTCATGATTATATACGAAAAGTAACAAAGTTACACGTAATTACGAAACAAAGCTTAAAGCAGTGGCTACCAAGTTTGCATTTCAAGTGAATCTTCGTGGTACATCAAGCATTGTCCTACGTGGATGATTTCTTGCGAGTAAAGTGAAAGAAGCGAAAAGAACAAACTGTGTATTTCTATTATAGTGTCCCACGTAGCGACAGCAAGTGAAGCGACTGGACGTGAAGGGAACAGAAATTTTGTTCCAATCGCTTTCGTCGCTGATGGTTTGCTAGAAGGAAAAGACGCCATTTCACTTGTTAGCTTTAACTTCTGAACTGCAAAAAGGAGTGTTTTGTGGAATATGAAGCACAAAAATTAGCACAATTGACACGACCTTACGGCTCAACTGCTTGTCACAAATCGCTGACGTCGCCCACGTAGATCACAACTGCAACTTTTTCCCGCAAGGCTACATATTTCCCTTCGTCTACTTCGCTTGCTACTGGTTGTCCACGCAGGACAATACCTCAATACTCGACGTTAGTAGGCTCCAGCTTAATGATTCTCAATATGCGTGCCGCGACAGTATTGACCAGGTGGGCCATGAATCGAGAGAGATTAGCTAATAGTCAACTGACATATCATCAGCAGATGTTTGAGAACTTTCCTCACGTGACGATATGTTTCAAATATGGAAAGTGGAGGCTGTTCTGGTGGCTATTAACTTCGCCTAGGGGATAAATGTGATGGATTTCACTCTTGAGGGGCTTCTACTTCCAAAGTTTCTACCGTCTGATGTGCTGCGATGATTAATGAGGGTCTAAGGTTGTGCCTCGAAAGTAAACATTTTGAGAAGCACTGTCTCAGAACTTCGGAAATTTCTGCTAAGTTGTTGTAGTACCCTCTAAAACAGTGACATCTCGACTAATATTAACTTGTTTAATTCAATACTTATCTTTCTATTCGTTCTCGGAGTTGAACTTCCTGGATCAATTAACATATTTTCGTTGCTGCCTGTCCTTAGAAACATTTGCGGCAGATTGTACTGAACAATATCACTTCAAAATCGCTAAACCACCATTGTGCGTATTAAATGTTTTACAACTTTCTTTCTCATACCGTTTTATACACATCTAGACGTATAGCAGTCTCCTTCATTTAACTTGTATGTATGGCATATGCCCATCGCATGCTGGAGGGATGACGTCATTCAGTGATCACTATTCTTAAGTCAAGGACCAGTAAGGTACTGGTAAAATTCGAATCGTGAAAGTTAGGGAAATTCTGGAAAAGCTCAGTCAGAATGGCCGATATCAGAGCTTGAAATCATGTGTCTTCTGCTAATCCACCGCAGCTATTAGATCACGGAAGGAGAACATCTCACTTCGGCGACTGAAATTGTATTTTTATTATTACTTTGTTTAGTTTATTTAAAATTATTATTTGAGCTGCAAAGTCAGTTATGGCCTATGTTCGCTCCAGTTTTGGGTGAAGACGTCTCACGGTGAGTATTCTGATGAAACTGAGGAAAACCATAGTACACCTTATAGTCATGATGGCCACCAAGGGGGAATCGTGTTTCAGCGTCATCCCAGTACGGATACAATGTCTGCTGTTATAGCTAAATACAATATTTTTAAAAAGTCATCACCTTTCTTGGGGAAAAATCAGGCAATTGGCTGCATGAATCGTTATTGAAAGTCAGAAACCTTTCAGTTTCGAACCGCATTGAAATAGTGGCGGATCAAGGATTTTCTTGAGGGGGAATGGACCAGGCAAATTTTCGATATTTTCTCGCTCAAGTGAATTTTTTATTATGTATTGCATAATGTATTATATTTTACCTCATATTTAGGCATGGTATGGAGACTGAGACTGGCCTCGATCCCGTCTCAAATTAGAGCCCAAGACCGAGACTGAGACTAACGTTTAGGAATCGAGACGAGACCGAGACACCATTCAGGAGACTTAGTCGAGATGGGACGAAAACCGAGACTCATTTCTCGAGACTTGAGATGAGACCGCCGAAACTTGCCTCTCGAGACTTTCGTCTCAATCGAGATTAAAGACTTTATCTTCATGAATGTCGATAATATTAATTTAATGCTTTTGTTTATGGCATTTAGTACTAGAAGGAGTCTTTGTGATAATTTTTTCTTCTGATAAATTTTATTTAACATGTTATATTGTAGTTTAAAAATATGATTGTAAGTCATATAAGTAGTCAAGTTCCGACAAACTATTTCTTGTTGTCTTTGAAGTTTGAACAATAGTATAAATGTATTGGAGATTTACTCGGAGACGGATAAATGCAGATATTTATTTTCTTCTGCGAATTTTTATCCCCTGTTTTCTCTCTGCTGATAGTGTTTTACTTCTGTTGACAATCTCCTATTTTTATCAGCCTCTACTAGGTTAATCCCGTAAAGACTGTAAAACATACGTCAAGAAGTCAAACTGTATGATCTATGCAGGCACGAACTCGTTTCACCGGGATTTACTTTTAACGACATCTCAACGACAGCCACCTCTCTTGCCCCATAGTATCTCCTGAGTTGGAAGTTATTAGAGGGAAATGGATACCCCATTTCTCGGGACCCACACATCCAATCTACATGATCTATATGGGTTTGAACTCGTCTCGTTGATATCTTCCCAACGAAAGCCTAAGAAATTCGTAGTTTCTTAGTTGAAAGTGGAGGTAATTCGCCCTTTATCTCCGGACTCACTGATCCAATGTAGATAACCTATACGAGTTCGAATTCGTCTCGACGATATCTTTTCAACGACACCTCAACTATCTTCGTAGCCCTGATAGTTCCTGAGTCGAAAGTTGTCGACAGACAGACATAGACATAGACAAGAGTGTACGTGGAATGGCTTAGATAGAGTATTCTTTATCTATTATCTTATGCTTTGCTATAGGATTGTTAGAATGCCATACCAATATGTGCTTATTTCAAATTATAAAATTCGCAATACGCTGTTATTTGAAATACAGTCTGCGTCTACCGAGAACACATGCCAATCTTTTATTTATGCTTTAATGTATGGTACAGTTGTAATCCACATCTATGAACATGTGAATCGGTTCTTTTAATCAGTCAAGAGCAGTATTTTAAACAAACTAAATAAACCATGTGAAGTTCAGTAAGTGGTATTTTCATTTCTTTGTATTTGATTATTTCATTGTACAAAAGTAGGCAATAAGCAACATTTTTGTCACGTACTGTATGTAGATTTATTTCTGTAAAATCTATCTGGTAGAAAATGTCAACTAAAATGTAAATTGTTCATTTATAACGTAACAGTTATTCAGGTAATATAAAAACAATTTAGAAATAGCAAAACTTTAATGTTACGTACACAAATTTAGCAATTTCTGGTATAACATAGATTCGTTTCCACAAAAGAAATATTTTCATCTTTCTCTTTTCTTGGCATTCTATATTCGCTAACTAAAGCTTCTTTATTACTTTCAAATCGTAATGTCTTTATCCCTATTTCAGAATATTATTTCTAATCTAAACTCCTAACTAACAATGTAAATTCTACGCTAATATCATATTAATATTCTTGTTCTTGCACTGAGATCGGAAAGCCTGCGTACTTATTTCAATTGATTAAGAGACTGCAACATTTTTAAAGCCTATATCGTCTTTCGAGACTCTCGAGACAAGAACAAGACAAGAAGGAGACTAACGTGTCGAGACTTGAGATCGAGACGAAACTGAGGTTTTCAATATAGGCCGAGGCCAAGACCATGACCGGAATGTTCATGTCGAGACGAGACCAAGGCCAAGACTGTCTTCAAACATTCAAGACGATGAGTCTCGTCTTGATACCCTACACATATTAATACAGTTTATCACGGAATATGACACCGGTATCCCCTAAAATTGATATTTCTAGAACAATTAGAATTGTCCGGAAACAATTCGAAGCTTTTTCTGAGATAAATTGTTCAAATAATGTTATGTAAAATAAAGTAATTTCCCTCAGGGGGACACACTTTCCGCACCCGCCACTGAAACAGAATAATTTAGAAATTTCTAGACTATGACTCAGATTCAGCTTATGACAATTATACAGATTGGCATTATTATTATTATTATTATTATTATTATTTCGACTATTTTCAGCCCAAATTAATTCCGATTCTTGATTGCATTCTGACAAAATCATTTTCCAGTGTTTTCTTATCAGTAATTTCAGTAATCAGGAGATTTTCAAAGATAAAAATATGAAAAAATTTGTAAAAATTCTTTGATGAATATTTCTTATTTTCGCCACTAATACTGTCCAGATATTTTCTTAAAAACCTTGGGTTCAGGAACTGGAGAGCATCCGACCCCTCTACCACTTGTGGTTAACCTAACATTAACACGTACGTCAGAAAGATTCCGAGATGAAATTTTCTTCGTCGTTGCTAATATTTGAAAGCCGATGTCAAAAGCTTGATCCCCCTTCCCTCTTGAATGCTTACGTATTTGAGCGACCCCACGGAGAGAAAGGAAAGAGATAGGAAGAGAATAATATTGGAGGAAGAAGTGACAATGTTTTATAGAAAACCACAGAAGACTGGACGGGGATGCGGCGTTGGACCAACACTTCGTACGACCAACAGCCTCTCAAGCAGCAAGAACCGGTGTACGACCAACACCCCAGGGCAAAATCCTGTGTTGGTCGAACGCCGTGTTGGTTCAACGCCGTGTTGGTCCTACGCATGTAACCCGACTGGACTCTATATGGTTGTGATTTAGACGTCAGCATGAGGTGCGAGATATTGCTTTGCACTGAAAATGATTACTGAAGATTTCCCTGCAGTGAATAAATAGGCTTGTTTGTGTGACTGAAACTTTGTAACAGTGTTGCTAATAGGACCATCTTCGGATTACAAGACAGTCTTACTTCCGTTAACTCGAATTTCGCTATTTATTGATGTTCGCATCTAGAAAGACAATGGTTAATTACTGAAATTGTCATTCAGAAAACATGTGGAATGTGGTTTTATAGTATAGAATTTTTTACACAATCATAGAGACATCTCGATTGATGCTTTAATGCTACAAAAATAAAATATTTTCGCTTGAAAAGGGGTGCGTCGTTTCCCAGAATACGCGAACAGGCACTAATTCTACGAGTAAACACAATCGAGCAAGACTGAAACTTGATACATACCGCAGATTTTCCTGAAATCTGAGTTCGGTTCTTGCTTCTAACATAAAAGTCACTGCTCCTTGTTGCTTTCAACTTTTCTTCCTGTGGACGTTTAAGTGAATAACAGACTGACGAGAACTCACACATAAAATAATTTTAAAAAGGTTATAACAATCTTCTAGATGTATTATTTCTTTCTGTAAACAAAATTATCTCATGAAAGACCTTTGGCTTGTCTGCATCTTTAACAGCATACAAAAACATTAGATAATGACCGCTACCTAATTTGAAACACGACACGGTTTCTTTGTTCTATTTGTAAGATCAGGTCAAGATTGAGAGATTATCCTAAAACTGCGTTGAAACATTACGCAATCCTCTCTACCAGAAGTCACATGCAAAAAAGTAGGAAACGCGCTTTTAGGTTAAAGGTCTATTTAGGAACTAATAGGCCTAAATACTTAATTCGTTTTTAAGTGTTGCAATATCCTTGAACTTTCTTAAGATGAAAAAGGACAAATCAATATGAAGTGTTCATATTTAAAATATAAAAAAACCTAACGAAAAAAACTTATCATAATTAAATATATCTTCACGAGGAAAAACATTGAACTTTTTTCTAAATTAATCAAAATACGCTACGTTTTGCAAAAAACTTTTACTTGCTAGTCGTCAGTGTGTAACTTTTCTGATAGGCAGACAGAACATTTAGAAACGATCAAAAATGAAGAGCTCTCATCTATCTTGTACGGATTCTATGAATGAGCTACGGGAGTTCGGTATTGAGATTTTCATACCGACTTTCGGTATGGTTTGGATACCGACAATTATCGATATACCAAAATTCCGAACGATATCGATATACTTGTAACAAACAATATCGAAATACCGAACGATATCGATATACCAAACGATATGGATATATCGAAATACCGAACGATATCGATATACCGAATATTAAAATACCGAATAGGGTCTAATATTGAAATAGCAAACAATATCCCAATACGGAAAACAAATTCCGAATGTTACTGAAAAATAATTATATTGAGCAATAAGAAGGTACTCATGGACGTATGTATTTACTAGTGGGTCAGGATCTCTAACCCGAAATTCCGGTTAATATGCAAAAAATAGTATCAATTTAGGCGTGATTATCTATATTTAGGGTACCTCATACCCAGACCGACTTTGGGTGACATCAACTTTCGCCATTTCAAGATTCGCCTAGTAACCTCTGGCAATGGCATTTACAGGCGAATCTTGAATTCAAGATTCGCCTTCCAAGATTTGCCTAATGTGAAATTATGTTGGTAGTACTGACAAGAAATGATACCAAAAATTTTAGTTTCTAGATTAAAATTTATATTTAAAAAGTACATATCAAAACAGTATAAGCACAATTACAGTATATGCATATGACTAGATAGTATATGCTTGACATCGAGCTGTGATAGTGTTACATGAAGTTACAAAATGTGTTACAGAAAACATAAAATAAAGTTAAACAAAGAACCGAGAATCACTAGACAAGCATAAATTAAATGCAGTGAGGCACTGCATCAACGTACTGTATTATGTCTATTTCTTGTGATTCAAGCCTTCTTTTGAGTTCCACAATACGTCGATTAAGACGAAACCACTTCGCTTTCTTTGATTTAGAGACGGTCCCCATCTGGTACACTGTCATTTCATTTTCAGCTTATTCCTGTTTCAAAAGATCTATAAATCTGTATAGGTTCTGGTGTGAATTCCCTACTTTCTTGTTAATTTTGGAGTGCCATGCTTCAGACCGATTTGTCGTCCTGTTTCCATTGTTATCTTACTGATTCCACAATTTTCTGTAAGAAAGAAATGAATTACCATTAACAGGATTCTTCGAAACAGTGAACCGAAACAAATATATACTGACAGCAGTTAATGACTTGTACACATACAAAGAAACTATTCTAAGAAACCATATTTAATTTTTAAAAACAAAACGTGCCTATACTAATTCAGTTTGGTTCAGATTGATCTAGAAACACGAATTCGCGCAAGAATAATTTTATTGACAAGGTTCTAATTCAGGATGCAAGTCTTTAACATCTGAAAAATAATAGTCACAGTTAATGCGGATCATTCTCGTCCAGCCATGTATTCATGGTAGTCTAAAGCCTGTAGAACGTCAGGTGCGTTTTCCATAGCATGAATGAAAACATCGGATACTCTGTCTTCTGGAACTAGAGGTAGTGCAGCAGCTCTTTTGATCCACTTCCTGACATTTTCTCGATACAGTTGAACTAACACTATTCCCTGGAGGGAGTACGCTACACCCCCTAGACTTTCGCTATACCCCTCTAAGGAAAATCACTAAACATCCTCTCTTAAGGGAATGTACTTCCTCAACATTTTATTGTGAGAAATTCCTGGAATTTCGATTTGCATAGACTACAGTTATTGTAATACAAATTCAAGTTGGTAGCAGTTTTGCATTTATTCTATAGAAATGACTTCTGTTGGACTACTCCTTTCTTGTCTAATCACAAAAATCAATGACCTCCCTACAAAGATGATGAAAAGAACCGTAAACATCCCCGAAGACAGACACCCGTTTGCTGACTGCTGCCTGCTGTGATAGGGTGCAAGGATGCTAGACTCACTTCAGGTGCAATTCATCATTCTCTATTAAAGTGGTTTTGTCTACTTTGTGTGCAAAGTGAAAAGGCCTCTCAATGAGGAGTTGAAATTATTGAAACAAAGGACTAAAGTTTAAGCAGATGTACAAATGCATTTATTTTTCTAATTAAGCGTGATCTTTGTTTCATCACTAAAGCAAATGGTAATAGAAGGTAACAGTGATAACAACTTGCTAAACAATAATTCTTTGTGCACCGTAAATTCCAAATACTAGGAACACGTGAAGGCAAAGTAGTGTGATCTGAGATTTAAGAATCGTCTGAAATAGTGAAATTATTTAATCAAGTCAAAAGTATTGATTTGTACAGTCACGAACTAAATTAAATAGAGGTTGGAGTTATAAGAAATAGTATCATAGCTTTTTTCTCCAGAAGAAATGTTGCCCTCAACAACATCAACTAGTTAACCTCATCATAAGGAACAAGTTAACCTCAAATATACATCTCTGCCCTTGAATAGAAGCCGGTTATTTCGCGGGATTTTGTGCTACAGATAATTGATTTTTGCGGGTGGTAGATATGATGAAAATATATATCTTCCTGGAATAATATACCATAATTAGAAATAAACGTATTGTATACGGGATGAGAGCATATTTCGGTAAGAATTTATAGTTTTTCAGTCTACAGGAAAGTTGTTGTCGAAGTTGTATTATTTCTAAAAACTTAAATTCTTCCTGTAATCTAAAATATTTCTTCAGTTCCCTGGAGGTTTATTAGTATTCTATTACAAACTATACCAAATTACTTCAGTCCATATATCTTTAGTTAATTCCTTATGTTTATCAGGGTGAAGATATAGGAAGTATAGCAATGTGGGAGTGAATACATAAATAATCCCATCATTTGCCCCGTAAGGCATTAGTAAATTGGGATGAATGTGTGAGGGATTAACTCCATCTGTAACGTAAAGCATAAATACGACGTTTTTAAAAATAAATAAAAAAGAACGATATTTTTTATTTAAAAACTTCACAAAAAATAAAACTTTTGTTTTCTTCCAACACTAGTTGTATGTCAGGTTTTCAAACTGAAATATATCGAAATGTCCAGTTTAAAAAATGTGGAGTTGGCAGCCTTGTGAAACCCTCGGTTTGGCATTGCCGAACTTCGCAGTTTTTCGAGATTACATTTCCGATCAGTCAATTTCCCTTCATCTATCTGTGTACTTATAAGAGCTAATTTACACAGAAGAAACAATTTGCATTATACAATTTTCCGTTCTTAGTACAAAGAAAGAAATTAAGTTTTGCACTATATAACACATTTCCTTTTATTTTGCCTTCTACGATGGTCGTGTGGTTTGAGGAATTAAGACCATATCCCCGAGGTTCTGGGTTCGAATTTCGTCTGAGGCATAGATGTTTTTTGATTTTAAAAGTTAACAGTTTTTTACAGATAAGATAAAATGAATTTTATGGGTGATAAGAGCACTATGACTTACGCCCATCCCAAAACAGTTTTTACAGATTTGAGACGATCCCAAGTCATTAGTTACTAAACAATTGGAGCACAGAAACAAACTTTACTCATAATGAAAAACTGCTTACAATTCTTTCATCAGAAAAATGCTACGTTCTTTTCTTATTTAACTAGGCTGTGTCAATGTTATAATAATAATAATAATAATAATAATAATAATAATAATAATAATAATAATAATAATAATAATAATAATAATAATAATAATAATGTGATGATGATGATCATGATGATTGTGTGTGTGGCCTAAAGAGGTCACAAGTCTGTCTAATGACAGATGACATCCGTCAGAGAGCATCTTTCAGGGAAAAGAAATGGGGAAGATAGTAGCCAAGGTCGTAATATCGGTATTATTCCGGCATTCAACCAGGGTAAGTGGGTAAACGTTAGATAATCTGAATTATGAAAGTTAATACTAGGACGACTATTACTTGCCTAGCAGCCATTACAGCACACGGGATCGGCTTGTAATAACGATGAATTGTGATTGGTATTGTGTATGGAAATTCTCGGGCAAGGTGAACCTATCGTAGCTTGTCACTCCCTTTCAACGGATGATGTCCAAAGCTCAATAGGCCTATGTCCCAAATGATAACACTTGTTAACAACGAAAAATCTTTGTTCATAATTTTAGGTGTCCTGACTATATTTGAGTGTTCTGAAATCGAAAATGACATGGAAACTGTTGCTTCGCGTACCATTTGGTCACAAATTGCATGCATACATAGTAGGAAGATAAACACTATACTGTCTCAGTACAGCCTTGTAGTTTACAAACCGTCAAACCCCGTAGTTCGCAAAATCAAGCATCGTAGTATACAAATGTAGAATGGTGGGGAAAGGGCTACATTCTGGAGTAGATGTCATTTTGACCTGGCTGCCATTTTGAATTCCACCATATTGGGTGCAGGTCACTTTTTTTCAAAGACAAGTGGGTCGTGTGACGTATCAAACAACACTAGAATTTCCCCCAAAAGTCATACCCAGTATTACATTTGACCTACCTGTTACGATGTCGGAGTTATCTTTACTAAAAATTTCCAATACATGTGATCATTTAACCAGCAAGACCTTAACTCCAACATTGTAACACCTAGGTCAAATCTAACACATGGAATGCATTTTGGGAACATCCTCGTATTGTCTGATATATCACACGACCCACTTAGTATTCAAAAAACCACGACCTGCATCCAATTAGGCGGATTTCAAATTGGTGGCCACGTTGATTCTGTACCCCACAATGTAGCCCCTACTCTCCATTCCACATTTGTGTACGTACTACAATGCTTCAGTTTCTCATCGGTTTGTGAGAAACAAGACTATACTAGGGTTTCATTCATATATCAAGCGGCAAAATTTAGAGTTAAAATAAGTCCGACACCGTAAGGTGTATGTCAAATCTGACACCTGGAATGACTTTTAGGAGAATATTCTCGTATTGATTGATATTTCATCTTCATCCAATATGGTGAATTTCAAGATGGCCGCTATGTTGATACTGTGCTCCAAAAATATAGTTCTTTCCCACTATTCCACATTTGTATATTATAATGCTTCATTTCTTGACGGTGTGTCAACTACACGGTTGTAAGGTGACTTTTGACTCACTCTCTAGTTAAAAATGTGCATACCGATTATCACAAAATGGTAGACGCTTGCAAAACAATGGTGGTCATTTTTGAACTCAGCGCTCCCAAAAATAATATATTACGTACTCATTTTCAGTCTTATCCGCGACCACTTGACTGGAAAGGCGAAGAAAGAAGCAGTCATGGGCGGATTTAGGAGGAAGACCCTGGGGGAGCAATTACTTTAAAAGCTATCGTTTAGAATAAAAAAAAAATAAAGTCATTCTGAAATGACTAGGGGGCAATGCCCCCCATGTTCCCCCATAAATCCGCCCATGGAAGTAGTTGCCCTTGAATTGGCACCAGGAAGTAAGTTCAGACCCAAATGTACGAGTAGATAAGTCGGGGGTGGGCCGACAATAAGTATAACAGCTAAGAAAATTTTAGAATGCTTATCGTAACAAAACTAGTTATTGCAAGAATGTCAAGATATCCTTGAAGCGGAACGATAATCGAAAAAAAAAGAAGCTTATCTTTAAGAACAGACAAACTTGTTATTTGCAGGAAAAGTCAAATTCCATGCTTTAATAACAGTTAACTTAAGGTCTTAAGTTCAATGTCACTACATCATCTCTACAATGGGTGTGCGTAATCCAGTGTCATTGCCCTCTTAGACTTAACAAAATAAATTCGTACTTCATTAACTTGTGTTCCGTTCTAGATAGTTCCGCATATTAAAAAAATCTTTAACAAATGACCTTATTGGAATGGGTGAAGGAGGCAGGCATTCAGTGCAATAGTCAATCCTATCGTTCTTGAACGCTTGATTTCAAAATAATTGTATTTCAAAAGAAAGTAATAACATTTGTTGTTGAATTATTTCAGTGATTCTGCCAGAACCCTCTACCCCCTTGTATGTGTGTGTGTGGTGGGTGTGTGTGTACACTCCTAAATTCTCGAATGCACCAAACAACTATATATTTTTTTAAGGTCAAAAATGGATCAAAACCGTACAGAACTCCACTTATACCCTCCTAATTTTGACACCCCTGAACTGAAAATTACTGGTGGAATCCCTGAATTATTTAATAAGTTGCAGGATAAAGGAAAAAAAATAGCTTCGTTTAACATGAATTACCATACTTAATACTACTAGATTCGCCGTGATTCAGGCACTAGCGTGTCTGTCTACGAATCGGGAGACCCGGGTTTAAATCCCGGTCAGGACACTGAATACTTTTCTCGCAGTTTTCTCATGGCGCTGTGAGGTGCACTCAGCCTCGTATCGAATTGAGTATACACAAGGACATTTCTATTGCGACGTACTGTAAGGCGAACCAAGATCAGATCATGGTTCCAGACAAAAAAAATTAAATCCTGAGCCCGAAAAGCGAGCGAGCTTGACGTACAAGTGAACAGGTAGATAAGTCCCTTAAATCACAGATAAAACTATGCTTAAGTAAGAAAATCAAAACTTCTTTCCATATAGGTTTTTAGTTTAATACTCTGAAATGCGCTTTTTTTTTTTTTTTTTTTTAAAAAAAGGGAAGTGTATTTCTTTATCACTGAACCCAAAGGTCACTGAATTATTGTCTTTCTTTCAATTGGGTGCTGGAATGAATTCTTAAAATGGAAAAGGACGGAAATATAAAGATCTGCCAGTTTCAAAATCATAAGATTAAAAACGTTAATTTTTAAAAAAAACTGATATTTGATTTTTTATGGCCTTTACTTATCTTTGTCTAAGTCCGACTTATATTTGAGTTGGGAATAATTTAGAAATCATCTCTGACATGTAAAGCACACGTAACCAACAGTTGCTGTTTACAGAAGAGACAAGCCTGGTAGTCCGCCAATGTTTACTGTCCCCGGTCGGTGAGTGCTAATGTTCTTTACCTTTTAAACAGTTAGTCTCGGATTCGATATCCGTTGGAGACACAAGTGATTAGAAGTACGTTAAACTGTTGGTCTCGCCCTTAGGACGTCAAAGCTCCTTCCGGACAGAACACCCGCCATCATCATCTCCCGTTATTCGCACTATAAATTCGGGCTATAATCATTGCGTTTTATCATTTGTCTACTTTCCCTTATATGCTAGAAATGCATTTATTTATTTAATTCTCAACCGGAGTGCCGCGGCACCTTAGTGTGTCTGGATGACTGACCAGAGCCGCGAATTTGATAGAAATCAATTGTCACTAATCTGACATCAGCATACTGTCGAGAATGATCGTGGTGTAGGATTCTTCTCGACCATGGAAAACGTGCTGAAGACTGTTGGCACAGCCTAGTAGAGATCTCTTTTACAAGGCTACTACTTTCGAGGTTTCTACTATCTGAGGTGTTCCGCCGGTTGATCATGATTACGGATGAGCCAGAAAACAAAGGTAAGGACGTTAGGTGTACCACGAAACAAACTACGTTGAGAACCACTACTCGGGTTCACATATCACCGGATCTCAAGGAATATTCCTGAATAGCCTGTGCTGTGTGGGTAGTAAAAATATCATCCTGGCAGTCGCCTTGTAAAAGACGAAAACTGGTAAACTCAAGTCAAAATGACTGGTAGCGGATCTTGATCCCGCATGCCATCCAAATTACAGATCTCAATTTTGCCACATTAGTCTGTAGACCACAGGTAGCACCATTTATACAAGAGGGATGTTCAATAAGTAATCTAGTCCGCTATCTTCTTTAATTGCAAGAGAACTGATCGTGCGTGTGCAAGTCGGGACATGTCTTGGCTTACAACAAAGAAAGTTGCAAATCAGCGTTCTGTAAGAGCTTGAATTCAGAAGATGGTAAGTGGAGTGCCGTACGGGTCAGTAGTAAAAGTGAGTAATTTACACCTTCGTTCCGTGATAAAATTCCTCACGAAGGAAGGGAAGAAGGGTAAAGAGAATCTACGAGGGTACATGTGCTGTATAGTCTATGGTGGTGATGCACTACCATACTACCAGGTGAAGTTCTGGGTCAAGTAATTAAGTGGGATCAAACATCGATTGAATATAATCCCTGTTCATGGGAAGCGTGTGGAGTCATAAAGTGGAGACCATTATTTTGCAAAATTAATTTTCAGTTATTTGTTTTTGTTCTTTACTAATTTATTTACTTAATTATACAAACCGAGCTGAAACCGGGTAGCTTTTCCTGTCCCGACCGACCCGAATATAGGTGACACGGCGACCCGGTTTTCAAAACTTGACCTGATTGACACAGTGTAAGAAATCTAATTAACTGAGTATTTCGGCGTCGTATATTTCGTGTCCTGGGAGTAACATCTCCGGTCCTGGGTGCCCCTGAAAGAAACACTGTTGAAACGCAAGGAAATAATTTTTAAAAACTCTGCTTTGTCCTCCGAGTTACTGGATCTAAAGCGGGTAAGCGGGTCAGGTCGGTTCCAAAGCCTTGACCCAGTCCAAGAATTGTCCGAATTGACCCTGTGACCCGTTTCAGCTCTGATACAAACTGTAAACGGTGGCTTAACAAGCCCAGAACCAGGTTTTAAAATAAAATTAAAACGCGCTAAAGGTTATCACAAACTAATAATAGAAATCACGTTCGCGAATTTTGTCATTTAAACATAAGTATTTAACAGTTCAGCTTTAGCTTGGTATTACATTATCAATAGTTATTTTTCAGTTAATATAATTGCCATTAGATTATTTATTTCTTGCGTCCCATTTTAAGTTTCCTTTCTTCCAACCCTCACACATACATAGGTAGGTAGGGAGAGAGAGAGAGAGAGAGAGAGTAGAAGAGTACAGACTTTGTGGAACTTTTGCTGCTACTGCTATTATATAACCTTGAGGCTGTTTTTTGGTATTTGGTATTGTTGCTATATGTGTTATGCAGGTAGTCTATAAGTTACATTAAGATTGAACCAGAGGAAGAGAAGATATGAATCAATGAATGAATTATCAATAAATTGAATATTTTAAAATTTACAGGCCGTGATTTTATTATTTGTG
This sequence comes from Lepisma saccharinum, assembly GCA_022664845.1. Lineage (NCBI taxonomy): Eukaryota > Metazoa > Arthropoda > Insecta > Zygentoma > Lepismatidae > Lepisma > Lepisma saccharinum. The sequence goes on along the minus strand of JAGDQP010007760.1, from coordinate 49,995 downwards.
GTCCGCCCCGCCCCGCGTCGATCGCCCGGCCGTGTAACCCGGTATCGCAGAAAACTGTGGAACATATGGTAATAGAGTATATTTTATTAATCTAATAATTTTTTATTAAGAAATATTATGGAATCATCATTATTTGTTAACCGCCCTCAACAAGAATAGGACCCATCGTTGGCACCGTCGATTGTCAGATTGTGAAACTCGGTATCGTATATTACATTGTATTTTATTAATTTGCTAACTTTTATTAAGAAATATTGTAGAATTCATCCTTTATAATGTATCGTTCTTGAAGAAAGGACACAGACTGCAGAATGTTTGTGTTAGACTACCAGTCCTTAACAAACAAATCTCTCTGACCAATAGAATTCTCGTACAGAAGAAACTTCTGGAAAAGTTCTTTATTTACAACTATGGTGAAAGAATGTATTCCGCTATTTCTAGTGAAGCTATTTCATTTGCGACAGAAAGTCTAATTCTTTTAAAGTCTCATGTTTACAAAGTTTGTGATTGTAAACAGATTTTATCACAGTTAAGATTAGTGTAGACTCCAGTTAGTGGAGACATGTTTACGAGCGATCAGTTTCAGATATTTTGTTGATGAAATGAGATGAAGCTTGTTTCATAATACTCCTCTGTTTGTCTGTCTGTGTGAATGCTTTCATGTTTACAAGGAAACGCAAGATTTATGATTGTCCCAGGCGTTTTACAGACTCAGAGATACTTTCACCGTCTGGCCATATTATGGGATTAGAAATAAATGTTCGTTTGGAAACCTTTTTTGGAAAAGATCACATATGAGATTTACGTTTTTAACAAGGGGCGGTAACGGCCGGCTGTATTTTTCAACATAATATGAGTTGAGAAGGTAATGCCTTAAATATTTGTGATTGCTAGGAGACAAGGTATAGTTAATGGTAACCTTTTAGAACATAATAAGAATATAAACTATTTTGTTTATGCTTCCCGAGGTAAATTCTAGAATGAACTTGAAATTATATAAACCCTATGATCGGATCCTATGACACTATTCTTGATTCTATTTTCAGTTTGAGAAGGCTTTGTATTTTGTTTGCGTTTAACTTGCACGTTCTGTTACAACATTTGAGAAAAAGTAAGTAGATATTTATCAATTTTTAATGTCTTACAATTAATTTCGGAAATGACCGGTTGCGGGACAACTGAATTTTTTGCATTTTGATAATAGAATTGAACTTAAAACTTGAATAAATTACATTCTGTTTTAATAAATTTGATATTACCGGCGAGAGATGGAACAATTTCAATAAAATAGTTTTTATCACATAGATTTCTAAGACTTTCCATAATGTGAAAACGAATACTTTCCTAGGAAAATACAGAAATACTTTGACCAAAGTGGAATTTGGTTGCCCACAGTTTTGTTAATGTAGGCTGGTGGAGTCATGATTGATGTTCCGCCCGAAGGCAGCTTTCAATCTGAGGTTTTAAATGAACCAATTGGGTTTTAACAGTGCCTTATATTATTTGTTTTAAGATTGAAAGCGAAAGATTAACCCAGGTATTTGCATTGTTCAGAAATTAAATTATATTTTCAGTTATAGTCTAATGTGTACCTTCTTAAGCTATTAACCGTGTCTGAGAATGACGAGGAATAGTTTAATGCTCAATTTGATTGGAGAACACCTCTGCGAGAAGCCAAAAGTTTTAGCCAAAAATGGTAAATTTTAGTTTTTTCTATATTTCTTATACCCTCGTTGGAAATTCATTCTAAATATTTACTTCTTTGAAGAGAGTGGACGACAACTTTAAATTTTAATATATTGATCAGTTTCAGACACAAACCATTAACAAAATATACTAGACATCCCCCCAAATTGAAAATACGCATAGAATTCCTGTTCATTCTAATAAATTATCAGCAATGATTCTGTTACTTTAAATAAAACTTGTATATAGATACTAAGTATATTTTTTCTATTTTTTAGCTAATTACAATTGATTGACTGCTTGAAGATTATCAGTTAGCACAACGAATTGTGAAATTAGGTGAGTTTGTTCTTTGGATTTTGAATTTATTTTAGCTATAGAATTATTGTTTGGCTAGAAATCAAACTTGACCGAACTGATTTTTTTTCTAAATGATACACGTTTTGTGAATATGGTGCTAGATTATTGTAGACTTCACTTTTCCTCAGTCGCACCAAACAAATACCGGGATGGTAACTTCCACTTAAGCCTTGGCGATTTTCTTTCTGCATCTTTTCTCCTTCCCTATCACAGTAGAATCGACTTGCTTGTTCTATTGTTGCTTATATGGAACGACATAGTAGCATTAGTGTATTGAAAATAATGCTTCTTGCCTCTACTGAAGTTACTGAGAGACCGTGGCTCAGTGGATGGACGTTGGCTTTAAATTCGGCAGGTCATTGGTTGAATCCCAGCCGCTGAACAGCCTGACTGAGGTTTTTCCTCAGTCACACCAGGCAAATGCCGGGATACGGGAGGGAAAAGGAATCGGGAAGGTGATAAGATTCATAAAAAATACACTTCTTGTACACTTATGAACTACGAATTGCATGACCAGCACAATGAATATTTTATTGAAATGTATTTATGCTTAGCGGTACACGCAGTTTTTTATAAGAGTGTCTCTGTATCATAGGCCAAGAAAATGTGGCTTCACATTTCCCATGCGTCGTTTAAGGCGTCTGTTTAAAGCCCAATAACTATATATTTTGATACTCTTTTGTGAAGCTATAAACATTAAAGACAGTGTGGGAGACAGGGAAATATTTTTACTGAATCACTTTATTTGTTACGTGTTTCATCGAATTATAATACAAAGAAATGCTGGTTACATATTTGAAAGTAAATCAAATCCTAGCTTGCTCCGCATGCATCTGTAACCTTGTTTGTTAGCTCCTGTCTAACAATAGCTAAATCTTTTCTTAATAGAAATCTTTCCTCCTGGTGCAATACAAGTTGTTTCCCCACCCCTGATCACTGTAGGGGAGATATAATGAAAAAAGTATGCGTTGACTCATTTCAATAAATAATTTATTTTCCTGTCCGTCAATTCATTTCAAAAATGGAAATTATTATATATTAGTGCGCTACGATTCGATGCCCAGTTCAAAAAATCTTCTATTGATTCTTTGTTTAAATAAAAATAATAAGTCCATAACCTATTTCTGTATTAAAAATATAAAATATAAAACTAAAACTTATTTATCTATTTCATAAAGGGAAACTTTCTTCCGTAAGTGTTTTCTTAAAAAGTTTGAATTGTGAATTCACTTGTTTAAGTTAGAATTCTAACTTCATATTAACGTTTTAAAAATTATACGTTTAAAAATAATCAATGTTAGAAAGTTTTAGAGAATAGTTTATTATGTTTGAGTTATAACAAAAAAAGTTTAAAATAATGAATCTTAAGTTAAGATTTTTTCTTTCATTGTAGGATAATCATGGAAATCAAGAAACTTACAGTTGTCAATACCATAGAAGAAGATGATCAGTCCAACGCAAATCTTGAAGAAATAGATATATATATAACTTAAATATTTCAAGTACTACTAATACCAGTATTACTCCTGCTATAGATATTAGTCAAGTAAACTCGGAAGATTTAACAATCGATGGAAATGAAGACAGTATTTAATGAAGTTCTTAGTGTTCTTCCTACAAATGAAGGAAAGGAAGCTATAGTTGTTAGAAAGGTGCTTAGAATTTTTTCATTTAATGACGACACAGCAAGCAATTTAGAGTGGTCCCTTACTTGTGTGGATGGCGATTGTATTTGGAAGCCTATTAAAAAATGGTATCTTGTAAACCCGCAGGAGGCATTATTGTGTAAAGGATGTTTCTTCAAATTTCATTATAAAGAACACCATAGTTTTAAAGTGCAAGAAGAATCAGTTTTACATAGTCGTGCAGTGAATAGTGTTTTAATGGAGGAACTACTACAAGAAATATATGACCAATACAACGTACGCTATCACAATTCAATTGAAGAGGTAAAGAGAATATTCTTGGAAGCATTGATTCATACGTCAAAAATTGAACCAAAAGAAATCACAAGAGTAGTTTTAGAAAAAGACTTTTATTCACTTGTGAAGTAAAAGAATTCAGATGTTTTGTTTTAAAAAAGATGATAAATGTAGAAGAAAATAAAATGATTACTTTATCCGAAACATCAACAACTTCTCAATGAATACGAGAAAGAATAAAATATTTTGTATATTTCTCTCTTTTTATTTAACTTAAATAAAGATATAGATCACATACTTTCCATTTTCTCTTAGTAGGTTAGTTATAACTAACACCAATTCTTCATCCCAAATTTAACATAGAACTTGTTTCAATTCTCTTAATTATTATTATTATCTTACAAATGTGAACGTAAGTATGATGAATGACTGTCCATTTATTATTATTTCTAGATCATCTAAGAATATTTAAGTATAATTTTTCTAAAATTACAAGTAAGTATTAAAATTATTTTAACAAAGATTTTATTATATGCTAGGTTATTCTTAAAACTTCAAAACCAACTTTTATTATACGAAATTAAGATTTCAAGTTTAACAAATAGAAAATAATTTGTGAAATTAAGATTTCAAGTTTAATAAATAGTAAATAATTAAAGTTAATTAAAATTTTTTATTACTTTCTTACTATAACTTACTTATTTTTACTTTAACAATAGTTTTATTATTCAGAAAGCAATCTTTTCTTAAAAGTTTCAAAACAAAATTAGTTTTGTGAAAATAAAATTTTCAAGTTTAATAAATATTAATTAATTTTACTTGATGAACTTTTTATTTCGGTTTTCTTTCTGTAACTTTTTTGTTTTCGGTTAAACAGTTTTCTCTTTTTTTAAAGTTTGAAACAGTAAAGTTTTACTTTTGCAAAAATTAATTTTGCAACTTATTGATTATACTTAAACAAAAGATATTATATCTTATTTTTGTCTTCACCTTTGAAATTCTAACAATGTTAACTAATTTAATACTTAAAGTTTATGAAACTAATTTTATTTCAAGAAAATTTTATGTATGTTAATAATTAGAAAATAATCTAGTTAAAATTAAATAAAAAGCATAATCTATTTTACAAACTAATATTTTAGTTAAACGAAAAATAATTGTTTCAAAAAACTTTTTCTAAGTTATCTTGCAGTTTAAATTTATATAGAAATTCTATTTGAAGAAAATTTTATGTATGTTAATAATTAGAAAATATTCTAGTTAAACAATAGTTAAATGAAAAGCATAATCTATTTTACAAAATAATTTTATTTCAAGAAAATTTTTCTAAGTTTTCTATTTTGCACTTAAAGTTTATATAGAAAGTTTATTTGAAGAAAATTTTATGTATGTTCATAATTAAAAAATAATCTAGTTAATCAAAAGTTAAATAAAAATTATAATTTATTTTGCAAAATAATATTTTAGTTAAACGAAAATTAAAATTGAAGAAAATCATTTTATTTAAGAAAATTTTTCTAAGTAACTTATTTTGCAGTTAAAGTTTATAAAGAATTTTTTATGTAAGTTAATAGGTAGAAAATAAGTTAAACAAAAAAGTTAAATAAAAAGTATAATGTATCCCACAAAATAATATTTTAGTTACACAAAAAGATGATTAAAATAATTTTACCTCTAGCTTATTATTTACTTCAATGAAAACAAAAAAGTTGATTTAACTTATTTTTCCATTTATAAGATATTTATTTATTAAAACTATTTTCACTTAACGCTTCCTTTAAAATAGAAATATTCCATCTTTATTATTTTTAAAATTAATGTATCATTCAAATTTTCCTGAAAAGAAATGTAAATCCTATATTTTATTTCTAAATATTTTTTTCTTAAATTAATATCATTTCATGGCTAAATAAAGATCAGGTTTTATATAATTTTTATAAATATATTTCATACTCGTAAAGATAGTAGTATAATGGTCTATATAAAATAACAAGATTACAATTTTATCTTGAACAAATTTTCCACAACTTTTGAACTTTGCAAGTTTAACCAGTATTGAAGTTGCATATAATTTCTGACAGCAGAACCGTTCACTTGCTTAGGTTTGTAGTAAGTACATCTCACATTAAAATTAAAATTTAGTGAAGTTTGCCAAGTACAACCTTCATCATTTACATCTTTTACATTCTTTAATTGAAACAATTTTTGAATCCATTGGACTTTTTCAGTTCCTTTACAAAAATATTGCACCAACTTCACAGAGTTGTGCAATTATTCTTCGAATATGAGTTATACAATAAGCATTTGAAGTATCCCATGATAATTCATTAAAATTTTCAGTTAACCATTCACATTGTTTGATAACCTATTGCTAATTCTACCATTTCTCATGGAAGTTTTACCATAGAATGAAACATTAACGTAGCATCATTTGTTACTATACAAAATTCACGAGCAATAAATTCAGAGGATGATATTTTAAAACCTTGCATATCAATAATATATTATCTTCAACAAATTAAAGATTTTACTGGAATAAATTGTTGTTCAATAATAGTTGGAATAAGTTGTGAAATAAATTCTGTATCTCGAAAAAGAATTCTACATTTCTTAAAAAAACATATTCACTGAAATAGTTAAATGTCCTTGATTCTTATAAATGTCATAATAATCAGTAAAAGTTTTATGATCATTTACATGATTCATTAAATGTTTTGATAAAAAAAGATCCAGTATTGCAGTGATATATACACCGATAAGTAATGTTTAATGTACATCCACTAGAAGGAATGAGATTTTGTTGTAAAAAGGTTTTTACTGTTTTAAATATACACGAGTCTAAAATAAACGCAGCATTGCAAAAAGTACACTCATCTTCATTCACACTAACAGTTCAAATAACAAAGTCAGTGTTTTCAGGACCGTATAATATATCTTTTGAAATTAGTTTATCTCTTACCTCTTTCACTTTACGTTCAAGTAAGTTTCGCAAACCATATTCAAAACTCACTATTCTAAATGCACCAGAATTTTCATGTTTAGCTAAATAAGCATTATATATTTGCATAAAATTACTAGGTGTAAACACAGCGTTCCAAGTACGATCATTTAAAAATTCAGTGCGTTCAAATTCATTCAAGTCCCAACTGAGACAAGCGTGTGCTAACTGATTAGGAATATTATAAAAACAGGCAGCACAAATTAAAGGTATATTGAGACAATTAAAATTGTCTATGGCATTCCAAATACAAAGTTCTTCAATAACATTAATCCCACACTCACAAGTCGGAATATTAAGGTTTCAATCACTTTCACAAGAAATAGTTTCAGCAGCATGATGTGTTTAATTCAAAAGAATTTTTTCAAAGTTAATGAACGTTCATTCTGAGAATCACCATCAGAAAAACAAAGTTTGATCAGTAATATTTTCTGCACTATGTTAATCACTTTCAACAGGTTTTGCTAAAACAAAGTTTGATTCAGTAATATTTTTGCACCATGTAAATTACTTTCAGCAGGTCTTGATAAAAGAAAGTTTGATTTAATAATGTTTTCTGCAGTATGTAAACCACTTTCAACAGATCTTGATAAAACAAAGTTTGATTCACTCTGGAATCCACTGTTCACTGCCACTGAAGATTCAATAGGACAATCAAAATTAGTCACTAACGAAGGACTAGAAGACCTGTTTTCAATATGCACCGCACAAACAAAACTGATGAGTAACTCTCATCACACCACAATAAGTTTTATGAAGACATAATAAACTGAGACTGGTTTACGTGCTGTTACTACAGGTCTATTCCTGCACCTACTCAAGGGAACCAATCACCTTTTTACTTTTCATTGTCCAATGAAGAGGCACTTTCATTTTTAGATGGGGGGAAAAGGTATTAGTCATTACATAAATTCCACCTTTTAATTTCAATAATAATAATAAAACAGTATGTTAGGTTTGTTCATATTTAATAATAAATCGGTTTTTTAATGCAGTATATTAAAGTTTGTAAGTGGTCTTTCTACTCACATGCAGCAAATCTATCCTTTATGAGTAATTCTTCACGTAGTTCCACTATTTTGTTTCCCAATAGAAAACGAAGTCCATAATCAAAGTTAGCTTTTAAATGATTAGATCCAGGATGAGTATTCACATAGCAATTAAATATTTCATCTATATTCTTTGGATTTAATAATACTCGATATACACTATCATTCAAAAACTGAAGTCGGTTCTCCTAACTTAATACTGTTCCATGAATTAAATATTACATACACTCATGTTCATTTTATCATTGTTCCAAAATGCACATGCAGAACAAAGTAAAATGTCTTTAGTGTTCCAATTACGAATTGATTTTAGTATACAGGGTTGATCAACCCATTTCGATTGTCATCCACAGGAAGGCTTTGCAGGCAAAGAAGATGGCAAGTTAACAATGATATTTTCACTACCGTTCTGTTCCATGTTTACAACAAGACTAAAGGTTTAAATTATAAGTAAGCCACTGAACAGTTAGGTAGAGAACAAGGTTCAACTTGTCTTCAGCTTAAAACATGTTAAGAAAAATACAATAGTGAAATATCACCGATGGTGTAGTCTATTCAATACTTTAAAGGAAAACTATGTCAACAATAAATCAACCTAGCTAAACCTCAATGGTATGTATTGTGCATAATCATAAAAACATTTAATTACTTATATATTTCATGTAAACACTTATAATTTTACTTGTTCAAAGTTCTTAAAATAAATTCAAATTTTACTTCATCCATTCAGAGTAAAAGTAAATTTCACTGTCCAAAATATAGTGCGTTATGATTTCCATCACAAAATTATGTTCACCATCTTCATCAGTTTGCAAGTTTTCATTGTGCTTTAAAAGAAGCATCAATGTATGCAAAGTATATAACTTATTATAATTTACAATCTTTTATTTTAGCTGAAAACAGAACAGTGTATGAACCAACACCAATAAGTGAAAGTGATTCTAATGTGAACTGATCAGATCTTAAAAATTGTGCTTCAGGACTGTACTAGTGCAACTACGCTTACTGGAATTTATTCAGTGGACACTACCAAAACAAGTTGAATATCTGGCGGCACTTATAGTAAATTTAAGTACCTCAAGTTCGCCGGGAACTCACTGGACTGCCATATATATTAATAAACAGGGGCGGGGGAGATATTTTGATAGCTTTGAAAATAATCCTACTAAATCAATTCAAAAATTTTTAAAACAAAATTGCAAATTATATCATGTAAATAGAACTCAAATTCAAGACGAAGAATCAATTCTTTGTGGACTATTTTGTATTGTATTTATTTATTTCAGTGTTCGAGGCAAAAATATAATTTCTTTTTTTCATACTACCAAACTTCAGAAAAACGAAGAGATTGTAAAATCTCTTTTAAAAATATTATAAAACGAAAAGAAAAATGCAAATAAAGTTTTTTCGTATAAACTTAAAACCAAATGTTTTATTTTAAAAAGATCCATAAAAGGTAGAGTGTATAGAAATATTTTTATTTTATAATTAGTTGTACTTACTTACTTAATCGCTCCTCTTCTACCTTGCAGTGTCGAGGTTCATCCACACTTCTCTCCATCTCTTTCTGTCCAGTGCCGTTCTCTTTGCTTCCCTCAGATCCAGACCGGATTTCTTCAGGATGGCTTGCACGTTTTGTTCCCATGTGTGTCTGAGACGTTACCTTTGTCTTTTACTACTTGCCCTGGTTTCATAGATAGTTTTGGGGATTCTATTTGCATCCATTCGTTGGATATATCCAAACCATTTCAATTACCCTTTTTCTACTTTTGTTTATAGTGGTTTCACTTTCAGGTTTCCTCTAATTGTATTGCTCCTAACTTTATCAATCAAGGTTTTGCCCTCAATTTTCCTAAGAAATCTCATTTCCATTGCTTGTAACCTTCCTTTGTGTCTCTGAGTCAATGACCAAGTTTCGCAGCCATACGTAGGTGTAGGTACATATGTTGATTTGTAAACTGCTATTTTCGTCTCTTTTGATACTTCTCTTTTATTTAAAAAAAATCCATTTGATGCTGTTAAAAAGGCGACTTGCGGATGATATCCTGGAGTTCAGTTCTTGGTCGATTTTTCCGTAGTTGTTTACGACCGATCCCTGGTATTTGAAGTTATCTACTAGTTGCAGTCTTGTTCCTTCTAGCTTAATATTATGTTCTATTCGTTTTGCTGATATTACCATGGTCTTAGTTTTCTTCCTGCTAATGGTCATATTGTTTTCTTTCAACTTTTGATTCCAGACACTTAAGTTATGTTGTAGATCTCTCTCTGTGCTCCCAAAAATTACCAGGTCATCCGCGAAAGTTAGATCGGTGAGATATACTGGACTAATTCTTAGGTCTCCCATGTGTTTTTTTTAACATCTTTCATACAGTCTTTGGTTATTGCGTCCATCAGAGTAATGAAGAGTAATGGACTGAGGATACATAACTGTCTCACGCCCTTGTTCGTTATGAATCCTTTGGAAATTTGGTTTGCTGTTCTGACGTACTTTCCACATCTTCCATACAGACTTTTTATTGCTGCTATCAGTCCTGGCCTGACTCCTCTTTCTTCTAATATCTTTCACAATTTGGTTCTGTCTACTCTGTCAAAGGGCTTCTCTAGATCGATGAAGGCTAAATGTATCTCTTTATTAAATTCTACAACCTTTTCCGCCAGCTGTCTGAATGTGAATATGAGGTCGGTGGTGTTTCGATTTCCGCGAAACCCGCATTAACTATCTTCTATTGTTTCTTCTATTTGACTTCTTAATTTCATTTCTAAGATTCTGCTGTAGATTTTCCCGGGAACACTTAGCAGTGAGATACCTCGATGATTCGCACACTCTCGATTGTCGCCCTTTTTGAACACAGGTATTATGATAACTTCTTCCCAATCCTTAGGAATTGATTTGTTCCCCCACGCCATCCTAATGATGTCAAGTAAAACTTCCTTTCCTTTCTCTCCCATAAATTTCAACATCTCTGGATATATCCAGTCATAGCCTGGCGCTTTGCCTAGTTTCATTTTCTTTAATGCCATTTGAAGTTCTTTGGATGTTATCTGTTCCTCCTCTTGGTCCCTTATTTCGTATGTGTCCCTTATTTCCAACTCTATATCTTCTTCCAGATTTCCTTCTAATAATTTATTGAAATATTCCCTCCACCTTTCTAGGATCTTTTCTTTCTCCACGATTAGGACACCATTTCTGTCTTTAACAAATTTAAGTGGACACTCCTTCTCTTTCCTAAGGCATTTCAGCGTTCTGTAGAATAATTTCTTATTTTCTTTATAGTTTTCTTCCATTATTTGCCCAAACTTTTCCCATGTAGATGTCTTTGCTTCTCTGACTAAAGTTTTAACTTTTATCCTCTGTTCTTTATATCTTTTATAATCCTCTGGTTTCTTTGTTTTCAGGTACCTTCTCCATCTTTCCTTCTTCTCGCAGACTTCATTCTTGATTTCGTCCGTCCACCATGGCGTTCATCGAATTCTCTCCCCTACTTTGCTTTTCCCACATGCCTCTTCTGCACTTGTAAGTATAACTTCTTTATACATTTTCCATATTCTTTCCAGGTTACCTTTATCGGCTTGATGTGAGTTTTCCTCAAGTTTCTGTTCCACTAAATCTCTCAAGCGCTTTGGAACTTTTTTCTTCTTGAGCGCTCCTATCTTAATTTTATAGACTGTCTTTTCCTTTTTCCCGTTTCCTCTGCTATTGCTTGTCAGGCGCTGATTTCCCACCATTTTATTCATGACTAGAAGATAACGATCACTTCCAATTTCTGGTCCTCTCTTTACCCTAGTGTCCGTTACAAACTTTCTCATCCTTCTATTGATTATGATGTAGTCAATTGTAGATCGTTCTCCTCGTGCTGGTTCCTCTCTGGTGTATCGATGGATATCCTTGTGTGGAAATTGAATATTCATTATTATCATATCATTTCCTAAGCAAAAATTCACTATTCTTTCTCCATTTGAATTTTTTGTTTCTTCCCCATACTTTCCTACTACCCGCTCGTTTGTTTCCGTTTGTTTACCTACTCTTCCATTTATATTACCTATTACTATAACTTCTCCTCTAGAATCATCGACTGTTCGCTGTAGAACGGTGAAGAACTCCTCTTTCACTTCCACTGTTTCGGTTTAATGTGGTCCATACACTACAATTATTGTACATTCTGATTCCTGAACTCCCTTAGTTGTTAGGTGCATAATTCTTTCAATATCAAAGTTCCAACTTTCGATGTTCTTGGCAAATTCCTCCTGGATAACAAATCCTACTTCTGCTTTGGCTCTGACATTTTTAGGTACTCCTGATTAAAATAGTATGTATCCTCCGTCTAATTTTTTACATCCTTTTCCTTTTATCTTTGTTTCTGTTATCCCCAAAACCTCTATGTTCGTTTTCTTTAATTCCTGGACTAATTCTTCTTCTTTCCCTCCCAACCCTCTTATATTCTAAGTTGCTATTTTTACGATTTTCCTATTTTCTTGCCAATGGTCCTGTCCTTGAATCCGTCCGGCACTTCCTCTCTTTTCGCAAGTAATCATTAACGTTTCAGACGTACAGGGGATTGGCCTATAGCGTCCTAGCATGATGGAGGGCTGCCTCCTCTCTGCTTTCATGCCCGCAGGGAGATTTAAGATGTTTATCTCCATGGCTCATTGGTCGGGGACTGCTTATTCGTCCGTTCTCGCTAGAACTCACTAATTTCGCAGCTAACCTCCATATCTGAAGGCCGTTCCGCCATCCGCCATTTTGCGGAACCCCCAACTGAGCTTGTGCTACGCCCGTGGAATTAGTTGTAAAATTGTTCAAAATGTGAAGGACAGCAAGTTAATAATGAAGGCAGCAGAAAGCAGCTTAAGTTAAATGGTAAGTATTGCGCAGTATTGTGCAACATAACTTCTAACACAACACTGAAGATATTATTACACAAAATTTAATAATGTTTCAAACATACAAATATTTTTGTAAACATTAAAAGGACAGAAAGAACACATACTATGCGACAAATATCAAAAGAAACATGTTATATCTTGTCTAAAACATCAATTGGTGCCACTTCAATCAGAGATCAGACAAAAAGAGAAACCTCCTCTAAAGCACTGGAGTTGAGAAAACAGTAAATACTTTGTTAAAATATTAAAAACATCACTCAATTGGCGCCACGTCAATCAAACACCAGACATAAAGAGAAACTGCCTCCCAAGCAGCGCAGCTGCAATATAACAAAAATAAATAAACACCTGCACATTTAAATTCTTGGAAACGCAGGATCGTGTTGTAACACGATCCTTAGCATCAAACAAGCTTCTTCCCCCTGCCCTACCATGATAGGTGGGATACAAATAAACTTCGCGTCGACTCCATTGAAACAAACAATTGGCGCCACGTCAATCAAATACCAGACATAAAGAGAAACCTCCTCCTAAGCAGGACAGCTGCGATATAACAAATACTGCGCATTAGCAAAACATTGAAAGATAGAACTGAACAACGTTAGTTGGACAAGAGATGTTCGATGTGCAACACGTATAAGTGTATGCTTCCCCATGACGGCGAATGCATTCTCCGTCAAAATAAAATAATGTAAGCCACTTCAAAAATAAATCAAAGTCCCTCCTAAATATCCATATACTACATGAAATATATTACCATATGTTCTAAAGTTTTCTGCTATAGCAGGTTTCGCGGCCGGGCAATCGACGGTGCCGACGATGGATTCTATCATCGTTTTGCAGACCGGTCAACAAATAATATTCCATAATATTTCTTAATAAAAATTATTAGATTAATAAAATATATTTTATTACCATATATTCCACAGTTTTCTGCGATACCGGGTTTCACGGCCGGGCAATCGATGCGAGGCGGAGCGGACCACAAATAATAAAATCACGGCGGGTAAATTTTAAAATATTCAATTTATTCATAATTCATTCATTGATTCATATCTCCTCTTCCTCTGGTTCAATCTTAATGTAACTTATAGACTACCTGCATAACACATATAGCAACAATACCAAATATCAAAAAAACAGCCTCAAGGCCCTATAATAGCAGTAGTAGCAAACGTTCCACAAAGTCTGTACTCTTCTACTAGAGAGAGAGTGGGAGAGAGAGAGAGAGAGAGAGAACCTCACTATCCTCTTGAATATAATCATCATTGAAATAGTGAAATAAAGACTGTTTCCTCCACTTCCGCTCATCAATTGCTTAATGATGCTCGTAGTGGGAATCGTCAAGTTGTTATCTGGAAACGTGATCCGACCTTGGCCCTCCCGCATTTACAATTTTCCCTGTGTTGTAGCAGAGTGCCCTTGGCAGTGTTCGATTTGTCAAGGGGACGCCGGGGAATTTCCCTGGTGCGTGAGGATTTTATCCTCGGCTGTTGATTCCTAATATCCAATTAGGGATAAAAAAATCTTTGTATATGGATAAAGAATCCATACAGTATCTTGAAACTTAGCAATCACTAGTTTAGTATACCCCCTTCGTAATTTATAACAAATCGAACACTGGTCCTTGGTATTCTTGGCCACCTTGGGAGGTAAAGGCAGTAGAGCGTAGGACTGATCATCCCACCTCGGTTCGTGCAGTACGTCGATAATATGTGGAGCGAATGCTACCTTAAGATTCATCATGCACTGTTCACGGCGTGTGGGCACGGGAGATAGCTTTACTTTCTTACTTAATACTACTACTACTACTAAAATAAAAATAATAATACAGATTTCTTCCCAGAAATTTAAGATTACAGTAGATTAGTATACAATTAATTTGAAATCACACATTTGGCAGTGCAATTGTGTGTCCTAATGGTAATTGTGTTTATTTTTTATTATTTTTTGTATCTTCGTTAGATGGGTGCTTCAAGTTCGTAGCATTGTATTCAAGGAGTCCCATGTTCCATTTCGGTGTGGACACAAGTGTTACAAAAGCTACTTGATCTCGGGGTGGCCGAGAGGTTAGAGCGCTCGCTTTCAGTGCGCGTGGTCACGGACTCAAATCCCGCCGCGGGGCACATGGAACGGAGTGGTTCGGAGCCCAGGTTAACGAAATTTGTACGTCCTGTCATCTTGTTTAGGACCTAAATAACAATTCATTCCCAAAATCTACTTAAAACTATAGATTTCCATCCAACAGAAGGAAACTGAATATCACTATTTGTTCCACTAAACTTCCGGGTCAGAAAGCTGCATTCGGATAGAATACGTATAAAAATAACTTATTTGTGTTTCATCTGCATTCAGGTCCATAGCCGAGAGGAATAAAAAAGCTCAACCCTCTTCCATCTAATTTGCAGTAGCTGAGTGGTAGAGCATTCGGGAGGTAGTGGGTTTGATTCCAGCGACCAACCCCTCCCTGAGGTTTTTCCAAGTTTTTCCTCAGTCACACCAGACAAATGACGGGATGGCACCTTCAACATAGACCCTGGCCAGCACCTTCTCAATTCTTACACATTCCATATCCCAGCCTGAGCCTTAGATGACTAAAGACCATAAATAAAATTAAAATCCCCACCTACTTTGATTTGAGTAAACTATAGTTCCAAATGAATTACAGATTTCGAAGAAAATGAAAGATTAAGTACAACTTCAGTTCAAGATTTTCTTTTTGAGACAGTTATTTTCAGCGTTGGAAGGAACCTGTCCACTCCATCAAACAAATAGGTAACAAATCTATTTTATTTTCAAACCAAAGCTATCTTTTATCTGGTGTTACTTTATTAGGACAAATGGAAATTTTCTTAAATATGTAATTCTGAATTAAGAAAAAAAAATACAAAATAACTTAAATGAATGTGGAATTGAATTTCCAGTCAGAAGCAAAAGACAAACTTGCTACGTGACTTTTAAATGTGTGTAAATGTTCGTGTGTGTATGCATGTGTGCCAGAGCAAAAAACAGGCCACGTTTGGTGACCCGGACATAGGTGACCTCCGAAACTTGATCCGAATTTCTCGATTGCCCCTTTGACCCTTCCATATCTCGTGTGAGTATGCGTGAAAGCGGCAGATGGGGAAGAGAGGATTGCGGACATCAATACAACTTTACCAATAAGAGTAAATACTGTAGTACTACAGTCAAATACTATGCCAAGTGAATTTAATTTGAATTTATTGATTGCTTTTAGGCATCTATAGTTCAGACCAGGATAGGACAAGGGGAGAGGATGTGGGAAGGATTC
Source organism: Lepisma saccharinum (assembly GCA_022664845.1). NCBI lineage: Eukaryota > Metazoa > Arthropoda > Insecta > Zygentoma > Lepismatidae > Lepisma > Lepisma saccharinum. Next base: position 33,804 of record JAGDQP010007760.1, on the reverse strand, counting down.
GGTCATGGCCTAAGTTGGAGGTACCACACCGGCATTTGCTATGTTTAACTGAGAGAAAACCCCTGAGGGAAATTTTGATCGGCTGCTAATATAGAACCAAGTATCTCCCGAATGCAATGCTAAGACTATGTAAAGTTAACTATTAAAATATAATCAAAGTACGACGTTTGTACTAATCAGAGGAAGTCATCAGCGAAGGCCTTTCATTCGATTCCACCAGCCGCTTTCCACAAGCGTTTCCAGAGTTGCGTAAACGTTGTTAGCGGTGCATCATCACCGAAGGACATTACTTTGAAGATAGTTCTGAATAATACGTTTTCCAACACACCATCTGTTTGAGTCCTTCAACAACGTTTTCACTTGGTATAATACCAATAATAATGTAATACAAACGGGAATTAAAGAAAACAAAATAAGTACGTTATCCGATATCGACCAATATCGAATTCCAAACTTTTTAGCGATATTGAAGATCGAGTCAATCGCTACAGCACTGAGACAATTTACTATGTCAATAAACCAGTAGTTCTAAAAATATATCTTTTAATACATCCTCCTTATTACATTACACATCCTATTCTCTCGTCTTCATATCGAGGTGAATTTTTTTTCACTTCTCTGCGGCTGGATTCGAACTTGTAGCCTTGTAATTTGCTGTCTGACGCTTTAACGCTGAAGGGACAACCGTCGGGAGTTCGGAACCGTCGTCCTCTCCTGTCTAACGAATAGAACAAATGGTAATCCGACAGTGCAATGTGAGGTAAATTACTATATTCCATCAGATCGCACAATACTGTCATGGCTGACCTTCTCAACTTGTAGTTTCGCGTTATCTTCTAACATAATAATACCACTGCGACTATTCACAAGTGTTCTGCGTTTTCCAGTTATTCTCACATACTTTCCGATTGCTGCGAGTGCAAAGTTGCATGTTTGTCAGGCCTGGTGGTAACTGTTCAGGATCATTTCACCAAACACAAAACATAATCTTCTGTTGATGCAGTGTTGGCTTCGTTGTTTGGGGGAGGGGTCTCGTGTAGTGGCAACTAATGCTTACGCTGCTGAGGAGTATCGTAAGCAGTCCACCTTTCATCGCAAGTGAGAACTATCCAGACATGGATCCTTCCTCCAGCAAAACAGCAAAGAAACACGATCGTGCCACTTTCTGAGTTGCAGTCAGCTCATGTGCGACCTATTGTCCCACTTCATATTCTTGTGGAGGTGTGTAACAGTGCGCAGCCTGTTAAAAAATGGCGCTCCAGTTAGCAACTTTTAGTAACACGTTTTGATATTTTTCAGATATACTTTAAAATAACTTTTGATGTCATTTAACTGACAATATAACTAGAATCGTATTGCAATTATCTTGATATTAATTAATGTTTCTTTTTATAATTATTTGATTATGTAAATCAGCAGCCTTTATAATTTAATGTATGCCTCAGTTTAACCCGAACGAGATTGTACCATGCCGTTAGATCGGTGCAAACAATGGTTTATTACTTCTGTGGCATTAATACAAGAATTTCTATGAACCACGTGATTTTACTTATTGAACAGTTCTCCTCAACTTCGGGGAATTCCCCAAGCACCCGTTCTCCATCTACGAGCGGAGCTTGGAACGCGAAATATTTCCTAGTGTGGGCAATATTTCCTTTTCGACCGTCCTTTCTAGAATTCAACTATGGACGACCGTATCTCTCTTCGAGGTACGGAATCTACTACATTCCTACATCCTTCAGAACCTGTGGGCCGTGGGCGACCGTTTCGCTTCGGAGGACCAGAACCAGTAGCTCACAATCTCCTGTTCAAAACCTGTGGACCGCGGGAGACAGTTTCTCTTCGGAGGACCGGAACCAGTAGCTCATCTCCAGTTCGTAACCTGTGGGCCACGGGCGACCGTTTTTCTTTGGAGGACCGGAACCAGTGCTTGCCAGCTGTGTTGTTGGGGTCAACATCCATACGGACTGTTGCAGGTGTTGATAGTTTCCGTACTGCAATTGAATGCTTCTACCAATGCTTCACATGTCTGGGTTTTGGTTTTCTGTATTTTAAGGTATTTTCCTGAATTAATGCTGACAGTCTCCCCAGTACGTATTGCTAAAACGAAGCATTGTGAAGTGATTACAAGGATGTCATCGTCTACATATGAATCCTTTTGTTTTGCACTGATCTGGAGTACTATAAATCTGCCCGGAACATGTACAGTTCTTTGTAGGTCACCAATTATTTCTCTGATTAATATATTGGTAGCTTGATACATAATTTTCCTTTTTGACGATCTTGTGTAAACAGTCAGTAAGTTGCGTTTGTGTGTAGAAGATAGTAGCGTCCTTTTCAGATTCTTCCATTTTCACCATGTGAAGAGCTGATTGCATGACAACTTACGTTTCGTCAGTAGCCTGTCTCAGCCGAACGTTGTTTGTACCAGTGGTTTTCGACCGTCGGTCCGCGGATTCGTACTGGTCCGCGAAACTTCTTTACTGGTCCTCGGCCATTTAATATATTCAATTATTTAACAATAATTTTGTAGATTTCGATAGTACAGAATTGAGATTAAGGTTTACCGGTATATTGCCTTTCCAAAGCAACTTGATTCTGAAAATATGTTGGCATTCTTTGAAAGTCGAATAAACCTTCAACTTAATGGTATCTTCCCGGGCCGTGAAGGATTTTTTCCCGTAGCTTGCCTGTTCGAGAGTATAAAAAGATTGTCATCAATTGGTTTCCATTGTTGAACCGAAGTCGCGTCGACTCTTAAGCCTAACAATCAATTCTTGAATTATCTCCATCTGATTTTGCCTTAACAGGTTAAACTAATAACATCCAACGATCTTATTGCAATGTCGTTGTAGTGATCTAACAACTTTTCATTTAAGTACCCATAACTTTCTTCATTAATCGGTGTTGGACTACATAAATTCCGGAGTGTCTGGCAAGTTAGTTCTCCAATATTTTGTAACCTAGTATATCTCGTGTTTTACGAACTTCCGTTACGTTTGGAGTACGACTATATGTCTCGTATCTTTACAGGGAAACAGTTACATCAAACCATTGTACTCAAACAGGTGTTCAAAATCTGATTTATCATGTGCCATACTTCTATCACCTGCGAAGGTACAACTGCAATAACCCAACTTTATGGTATCCAATGAATGATAATGCACAATAGTAATTTTAATATTTCTAGCGAAGTGTGTAATGAAACCAGAATTACACCAAGGCGTTTAGGTTCCATTAAACACCACCCAGTTTTCCAACACACACTTTTAAGCACGGGATATCTCTATCCAGTCTACAAACAAGTGTGCATTGAATTACCAAGCGATGTTTGACGTGACATTCTATACGCTAATATAGCTTAATACAAACATTAGGTACGTTTTCCCCATAATAGAAAAAAATGAATCGGAAGTCGAGAATTAAGATAAAATGAATGAAAAAGTTTATTTTCTATCGAACAAAAAACATTCCAAAAACTTGAAACAAGTTTTTCTTGCAAAAAAACACATCCAAAACAGAACAAAAACTCACGTAATTTAACTTTGAATAACTGAAAGCATCACGGAATCGTAACAGCTGAAAACTCACATCAAAACTTAAATTCCAAACATTTTTGTGCTCACAGAAAATTACGTTATAGAACTTCCTCAAAGTATCCGTTTTGAATGAAAGCAAAATAACACAAGTGAGCTTCAATTCATTACACACCAAAAACCATTCTATGAAGAACAAATATTTTCGTACACTTTCTTCACAAAAATATACAACTCGTGGACGCATAGTATAAATCTATTTTTAACAGTAATTATTACTCACCCACTTATTACTAACAAAATCGTAGTTTGGACTTACGTGAGAACTTTACTTTTCAAGAGCTTAATACCGCCCCTCCAGAAAAGCTTTGCCATAAATGAAAGATCGGAATAACTTCCTCATAAAAAACAATAATAAAAATAATTCCACAAGAATTGCAGATATTCTTATCTCCCATCGAACCACCGGCACAGAAAGAAAAACACACCTTCTTTCCACATATAAAATGTACTCACATGCACCTTTAATCTTCGATTTCACAGGTTCACAAACCACACTATGAAAATCGATGTGCCACGTACCTGCGATTTAACTCCACTGAAGCACAAAGCTTCAAGCCACATGGACATTCATGTTTAAGTATCGACAACCAATCAGAGACCTGTTACACAGTCATGCTCCTAGCGAGCCAACCACACAATCCGAAGATCTCCCTACAGGCAATAATTGCAGTACCCTCTAGAGACAATTCTCCAAACTTCATCCTTCGAGCCACACGCATCTTTCAGAGCTAAGCATCATCATCCGAGCCAAAATACATTATATAATTTTGAACTCTCAAAAACCACATATCATCACATTTTCAAAATTATCTTTCCAAAAAACCATTTCTCAAAACCAAAATTATATATATAACATATCCCAAATGTCAAATCAAATACATTTTCACAAATCTGTTGCATGTGCAAAATTCGTGTACACCATATATTATTTAGCGCTAATTTCCCTGATCAGGTGAATTATTATGAAAACAAACAATGGAAACAAGTTGAACGAATTTGTTCGTAAATAATGAATGAGAATGAATGAATGATCATGAAAACAGCACGAAACATTTTGAGACAACGATTTTGTCACATTATTTTTTAATGACGTACACGTCTGAGACTTTACACATTCAGAAAAACCTCTGTCTTGATCCAAAAACAATTGATCAACATTTCCCACAATATTAGAAATTTCATTCTGCAAATTTATATTACAAGAATCAGTCGAATAATCCTCCCTAAATTAAACATATTACCACCGACATATTGGGCTAAAACTATGTCATGAGGATATACATCTTCTCTACGAACATGATCAAAAGGATTTAAATTACTAGTAATACCGACATTTTGACTATCTTTTTAAAGAACGGAATGTGCGTTCTTCAAATTACTACATTCATCTGAAATACCTTTACTCTTTCCTTTCGTAGCAAATCGAACCTTATTATTTGAAAAACTTTTCGATTTACCCGAACTTGTGAAAGTTTTACGCTGTTTATTACTAGAATCATTCAAAGTTCAACATTTACTTTTATCAGAGCAAGAATTTTCAAAAAACAGTTGTTTACTTTCTTTACACTGAAAAATAGTTCCTTCATTCGAAACAGAATCAAAGAGAGAACAAGAATTTCTTCTTTTATGCTCTAAATCAAAATTTGATTTCCGACGACCGCGACTACTCAACCCACGTTGCTGAGCTGCTCCACCATTACCTTTACCATGTCTTCTCTTCCAGGACTTGCGAGGTTGAAATTCCACGCCGCCGCCCTCATCACCACCAACACCATTATCAGGTCTGGAACGACAACAATTGGACAAAATGTGCGGAACCGCTTCACCTTCTGCAGGATCCAAACCACCACGAAATCGCTTCTTTCCTCCTCCACCAGGATTAAACTTCTCAGGATAAGACCCAAGAACCGGAACTGCAACATCGGGACCGGAACCATAACCGCCAAACCAAGGACGCTGGACTGCATCATCTCCACCAATACCGGAACCACCAGGACAGGATTCAGGAAACTGCACCGCTCCACCAGAATCAGAACTGGTTTTAGGACTGGAACCTTCACCAACAAAAACTGAACTCTGAACCACTCCGTCTGAAAATGGACTTCGAGTCACTCCGCCTCCACCATAACTTCCACCAAGACTGGAATCAGGATCAACTTCCGGGACAGGATCACCACCACTGGACCATGGATTATGCCGTACTGCTCCTCTACCACCATTACAGCTGATACCGGAACTGGGACCTGCACCACTGGACAACGGATGCTGTCGTGTTCCACCACCATCGGAACCACCATTCCGAAGATCTTTTCCATTAACATTCTCTAGGGCCAAAAGATAGCCATCGGACACCCTGTGTGGCATATTGGGCATCTTAGACACATCTCCAATAGATCGAGAATCATAACACAAACTAGTCTGTCCAGAAGAAAATTGTTCACAAGGTTTATGTAGCGTATAAGGAATTTCTGTCTATCCTAGAAAATTTTACTGTTTTCTCAATCGAATTAATGAAAATAAGTTGTTTTTCAAATGTTTCTATTCCAATGAAAAGATCACACCGCAGATTTTTCATTACGTAGGCATTTATCGTGAAATGTTTCCCATTTAATCCAATTTAAAACTGCACGCTTATATTCAGCGTTATTTTCTCTTTCGTAATTGTTTGCCCAAGAAAAAAAACTTTTCTTAAATTTACAACACTTCCGATTTTTCATTTGTTCACAAAATTGTTCACTGATTAAGTCACACTCAAGACCAGTGTCTATAAGAGCTGAAACCTTGAAGTTTGAATTTTCCAACATGAACCAAACTCCTTTCCCCACTTCTTAAAATTTGGACCTTTTTCTTCCTCACGAAAAATGTCTAGCATTACGGGTTCTCCTATTCCGTAAACAATGTTTCTTTTAATGTCCACCTTCACCACAAGACCAACATTTAACGCCTGATTTGGAGGCACGCAGATTCGAACTCGAACCCGGTCTATTATCATCCTCCCGAAATTCCATAGGAAAATGCAATGAATGAAGTTCATGAGAATAGTAAACCTCCAATATATTCAAAAGTTCTTGTTTACTACTGGGAATTGTAAGAAAAAACAATCGTTCACGAATGTGCTCACACCATTCGTAGAAAACGGTAATATAATCTGAATCACTAACTTCCAAATGAAGTAAATTCATTGCAGTATCAAACTTTTTCACATAGTCTTTCAGCGTCTCACAATCACGTTGTTTTCCGTACAAATTTACAACAACAAGTTGTTGAATAACCCGGGAAGAAATTAATTTTCGAAAAAAAAAAACATCGAAAATTCTCCCACGATTTACAAGCTTTTTCGCCCTCTTTCATAACTTCATACAACGGAGATTTACATTTAACTTCTAAAGCAAGAACAAATGCTAACAACGAATAACGTTCAGTAGAATAAAATTCATCCGCTAGTCGTATAAAATTATAAAGTGCACATGGCGCTAAACCATCACAAAAATTCAAATTTCTCACAAAATTATCAAGTATAGTAACAGAAATTTTGTCTAAAAGTTTGTCATTTCTAACATTACGTGTTTCATCTAATGACAAATAATTTTCTTTTCGTTTATTACCAAAAGTAACAACAGTCGGACTTGAAACTGAGCTCCCTACATTTTTAGTAGCTAACCGTTCCCACTCGCTTTCCTTTTTTGCAGATATTGAATTCTTTCCTCACATAAGCATATCATATAAAGCAAACTCTGATTTACATCAGGGTTTTCAGGACTACTTTGCATACCCTTTATTTCATTCACTAACTCTTTTCATTGCCTTTCGTTATACACAAGAATAACATTTATTTTCTCCTCTTTACTCACAAGGAACAAATCGGTCACGGAAAAATCAAGTTTATCATCACGGGTCCGTCATCACCTCCCACTCCTTTCCCATCTGACCTCAACATTGTAACAGCTAGTGATACAACCAGGCAAAGAAAAAATACCTCTAGCGTTCTTTGAACGAACATAAGCTTACATACTCTAACAAACACCTCTATTTTTCTCGTCTTCCAACGACCTATTGTGAGTGGAGTTAAATCTTTGTAATGAAACCAGAATTACACCAAGGTGTTTAGGTTCCATTAAACACCACCCAGGTTTCCAACACACACTTTTAAGCACGGGATATCTCTATCCAGCCTACAAACAAGTGCGCATTGAATTACCAAGCGATGTTTGACGTGACATTCTATACGCTTAATACAAACAATAGGTACGTTTTCCCCATAATAGAAAAAAATGAATCGGAAGTCGAGAATTAAGATAAAATGAATGGAAAAGTTTATTTTCTATCGAACAAAAAACATTCCAAAAACTTGAAACAAGTTTTTCTTGCAAAAAACACATCCAAAACAGAACAAAAACTCACGTAATTTAACTTTGAATAACTGAAAGCATCAAGGAATCGTAACAGCTGAAAACTCACATCAAAACTTAAATTCCGAACATTTTTGTGCTCACAGAAAATTACGTTATTGAACTTCCTCAAAGTATCCGTTTTGAATGAAAGCAAAATAACACAAGTGAGCTTCAATTCATTACACACCAAAAACCATTCTATGAAGAACAAATATTTTCGTACACTTTCTTCACAAAAATAAACAACTCGTGGACGCATAGAATAAATCTATTTTTAACAGTAATTATTACTCACCCACTTATTACTAACAAAATCGTAGTTTGGGCTTATCTGAGAACTTTACTTTTCAAGAGCTTAATACCGTCCCTCCAGAAAAGCTTTGCCATAAATGAAAAATCGGAATAACTGCCTCATAAAAAAACAAGAATTAAAATTATTCCACAAGAATTGCAGATATTCTTATCTCCCATCGAACCACCGGCACAGAAAGCAAAACACACCTTCTTTCCACATATAAATTGTACTCATATGCACCTTTAACCTTCGATTTCACAGGTTCACAAACCACACTATGAAAATCGATGTGCCACGTATCTGCGATTTAACTCCACTGAAGCACAAAGCTTCAAGCCACATGGACATTTATGTTCAAGTATCGACAACCAATCAGAGACCTGTTACGCAGTCATGCTCCTAGCGAGCCAACCACACAATCCGAAGACCCCTACAGGCAATAATTGTAGTACTCTCTAGGAGACAATTGTCCAAGTTTCATCCTTCGAGCCACACGCATCGTTCAGAGCTAAGCATCATCATCCGAGCCAAAATACATCATATAATTTTGAATTCTCAAAAACCACATATCATTACAAGTTCAATCGTGATAATATTATATATAAGAGAATGTAGTCCGATTAGAAATAGGCATATGCTGCACAAATAATTTTCTGTAAAATTCAACGTTGTACAGCCACATACAATAATAAGTGGAGGTTGGGTGTATAAGAAATAGAAGGGATTTCGTCCATTAGAATTGTTTGCACTGTACGCCTAATAGTTAGACAACGAATATGACAGTATAAATTTGCTCTAAAACATTGCGTGTCAGGATATTCCTCCATTTGGGGAAATAAAGGTTTAGTCCTTAAGCATCATTTAAAGAACCACGAGAGAGTTAATCAGAAATTACATTCACGTTAAGTTTTAAGATATAGGAATTAAAGCAAATGAAAAGAAAATAATAATATGGAAATCATGCAGGATTCATCATTATGAAAGAAAACTTGTCTTGTTTGAACACACACATACACCCAGAGAGAGAGAGAGAGAGAGAGAGAGAGAGAGACACGGAGAGGGTAAGAATAACTGTTTGTGTTCCTAAATAGAAAAGTTAATCCTTTGAAAAGGTTATTATCCTCTCTTTTTTCTCTCCTCTCTTTCTTCCTCTCTCTCTCTCTGTATGTGTGTGTTTGTGTGTGTTAGAACAAGAAAATTTTTGTTGCATAATATAATGATGAATCCTGCATGATCTACATATTATTATTTTCCTTTCCCTTGCTTTAATTCCTATCTCTTAGAACTTAACGTGAATGTAATTTCTGCCTAACTCTCTCGTGGTCCTCTAAATGATGCTGAAGGACTAAATCTTTCTTCCTCCAAATGGAGGAATATCCTGGCATGCCATGTTATAGTGCACATATTTGTTTGTTGTCTAACTATTAGGTGTAGAGTGAATCAATTCTCATGGAGGAAATCGCTTCTAATTCTTATACATCCAACCTCCATTTACTTTTGTTAGTGGCTGTACATATGGATACTTTAACAACCATATATAATCTTTAATATGCGTTGTTGCTGAATTTGTGAATTTAAAAATCACCTTAGAACATCTTAAGTAGAGATTAAATACCGATATGTTATTCATAGCATCAATAAATATTATCTTTATACCCTTTGATGTTTAATTATTTATAACAATTCCTAATTTTACATTTAATTTATTCAACACTTGTTGAATCACTTTTCAATTTTATTAACGTCTTTCGTTCCAAAAATCTAACGGACATTTGCTGCAAATTTTCACCTAATTGCAGTTTGGTAGACCCTATTCTTTTTAACATTTGCGCTAAACGTAGTTGTAATGGGCGAGTTAACAATTTGAAAGGTAATTTAAAAAATCTGGCTCATTTACCAACAAACACAACTAAGACAATCTAAATACTTTTCAAACTTAGGATATATATCTGTTTCTTTATATATTAAAAAGCGAACCAAATTAGATTATATAATTTCAATTTACTGAGAGATTTTGTGTATCAAGATACCACACTATCGGGGCCGGATTTACCACTAGGCTCACTACGCCCTGGCCTTGGGGCGCAACCTTCACAGGGGCGCACTTTACTAAAAAAAATTAGAATTGTTTATTTAAAACGCGAGACGAAAAAAATATTTAACGAAAGAGCATTAATGTAGGGGGAGTGCCAAACATCATTACATTTGACCCGGCCGACTCTTCGTACATATAACGAATTTAAAGTTCGATTAATTTACATAAGAATTTAGTAAATCGAGCACATTAGTGCATATATTAGAAATATTATTTGTTTCTTTTTCAATCACCAATAATTATTTTTAGTAAATGCTAAATATTGGATGTAGCACTTATCTATACCCCAATGAGCAACAGGTACTTCGTGTTGAAGCATTCTATATGTAAGAAGACGTAATTTATGCTTAGTTTTTCAATATGAGGAAAACTGAAGTGTCTTTTCGTAACCTGTCTTTTCGGGTCCACAATGGGTAGGTATCGTTCGAATCTTGCTGCTGACCGTCCTGAACCCACTTCCTTACATTGCCCAAGGGTCAGTTCGGAAGAGGGTTTTTGGAAAAAAAAAAAAAATCTTGCGGTATTTCTACTTTCCCGGGGGTGGGGAGTGAGGGTGAGAAAATAGATTCCATATGTTATTAGACTAGTTGCTAAATATATATAATAATAAATAATAAATCACAGCCATATTCAATCCACTAGTGGATGAGGCCTCTCCCCGAAGGGAGGAGTTGGTCTACTGCTCCCACGCTGACCAGACGGGTTGGGAGAGGAGAGCCGAAGCTCTCACTGTGATCGCCACTGTCTTTTATTCACAGCAGCTCCCCAATTGTCCTCACGATGCTGGGTCAACACCGAAATTTTTGAGCCCCCACCGGGAATCGAACCCGGGACCGCTCGCACTGAAGTCGAGCGCGCTACCGACTAGGCTACGCAGTCTGCTAAATATATATATATATATATATATATATATATTTGTTGTTCTTCGGGTACTAAATACATTGTTTAACTTCCTGAAATAATCATTGGTTCCTAATGTGGTACGGCACTTGTTATTTTTACAACTAATATCACTTGATCTTAAATTTGTACAACACAATTTTCGCGCTTTATAACTAAAATTTAGATAAATATGAATAGCATTTGATAAAGGAGGATAAAAGGTAATATTATATTATATAAACGTGTGTAAACAACTAGTTGTATTTTACGGCTAAAAAAACGGAATAAAATAGAAATTATCCAAGCAGAATGTTAAAAAAGCGTGATTTGTCCTAGACAAACAATGGCGCATAGAGCATATACTTACATTCCATAAGTATATGACATACGAAATTTTCTTATACACTAATATTTTTAACATTTTAGAGTAATTCCACTGAATCACTATTAAGATGATAAATTTTTCGACTGTAGACATGCTTGTGACCCAAAGAACCATGAGAAAGATGAACTGGAAATATTTGGATATTGGATGGAACTAATGTTAGCATACTAAGCATGAGACCTACTGTATAGGTTCCATTCGAACGAAGATCACGACTGTGACCCCTTTACTACAAGGCACGGAGTGTTATCTCTCATTTATAGTAGCCATTGTTATATTAATATTGAACAATACAGTAGTTCTCGATCAGAGTTACCCTTTATTGAAAACATAAGATTTCTATTAAAACATCGCTCTCGATTCAGTGACTAGACAAATTATGGAGATCACATTAATTGTCCAAAGCGTTACAAATATAAGCGCTAAGAAATTCTCGTGTCTCCTGCTCTGTTATTTCTGATTTCTGATTCTAGAAATGTGAATAACTTTCGAGAACATTTTATGTAAGTAACCTAACACCTACATAAAAACCTATTTGGGGAATTTTCCCCTTAAAATATACACCCGTGTTTTTACATCAGTAGGTCGGAAGGGGAAATGAAGGAAGCAGAAGGATACGGGAGGGAGCAGGAGCGCTGAAAGACATGTGCCTAGGGCACCTAGACAGATAAATCCGGCCCTGTGCGGTATTGCAGAATATTCCAACTTTGACCATGCATGTGCTGTATTTAAAGATTTTGAAACGTCAACATTCTAGAAATCTCTTCCTGGTCTCGTTACAAGTCCTAGATTCCTAAAAGCTTCATTAACACTACGATTCACGTGCTTATTGAATAAGAGGGTGGATTTTACGTTACATGAAGATTAGTGATAGAATTAACTTTGATCATTATTATTGTATTCAAATATCAGATAGTTTGTTTTCCTCGTGTAAGACATTACACTACATTTTTATGGCTAATAAGAACATGTTTGGTTTTCACCAGTTAGAGACTGCATTGATATTTTGTAAAATACAGTGTTCAATTCAGAGAATATGCTACAATAGATTTAAAATAATATTTAAACAGTAGCTTGTTGGAGGTTGTTATTACATTGGGCAGGTCATTTGCAATTATTAAAAACAGAAGAAGTTCAAGGTTTCTGTGGCGCGTGAGAATTCCCAACAAGTCCATCAGTTTGTAACGCACACGTGTTGAAAGGCACTAACTTGCCAAAAAACATGTCGTGATTAATAACATTGATAGCCTTAAAAGCATAAGTGCAAGTTATGTCTATTTGACCTTCATAATCTATTTGTGCAGCTAAGAGTTGCATGAATTCAACAAGGTTAATTACAGTCACTTCCTTTTACAAGATGCAATGTTTGCAAGGAAAAATAATTGAGCGAACATATGAAGTTCATGTATGATTATTACGAACACTTTTCTTGGTGCAAATGTTATGGTTATGGTACGTAACAAGATCGTTACTGGTGCCGATATATTTAGGCACGGCACAAATATAAGAAAGTTTCAATTTTGTAGAAAATTCAGATGTAGCTAGTTATTTATTGAAAATCACACATACTGGATATTTAAGTACCGTAGAACAGCTTTTGATAATATGGGGTGGTACTTTGTGTAACCATAGCATGTCCATATTCTGTTTCTTTATGGCTTTTTTCTACGTCCTTCAGTTTAGTATGTTTTATCTGAACTCTTAGTACTATCGAACATTAACTGTATTGTTGTAACACATAAAAATGACTCAATCGTTCCTCAGGATGCTTGTCATCCTCTTTTATTACCTGACTTTCTAGAGATTCCAGTGCCATCCTGTGGGACAATGTGCATGATGAAATCAGTAATGATTGTTTCTGGTTCCGCATGATCCCTGAGCTGCTGGTCATTCTGTTCCACAGAGACTCGATAGATGAAAGATCTTCCGATCTTGTCGTCCAGGGTAACATGTTACACTTCTAGAAAAGCATGTTACTAGAAAGCATGAATGGCGGAAAAAATTGTTGAATCACAATTCCGACGTTCACGTTCGTCTTCATGGTGTTTAGGATAACAACGAGCATGGATCGGATACCATAATGCTTGTGGTTTGTCTGATATGTCGGAAGACTGATGCAACTTCGGAACAGACGTTCAGCAACGCTCTTTCTCACCTGTCTATGTCCATCAAGTATACCGACGCAGAAACCATTTCTTCCAGCTTAGAGCACAGTTCTTATTGTGTCCTCTGATGAACGCTAGCACGATGCTACTGAAGACGTATTTGATGGTGGACAGGAGTGAGTGATAAACACCCCTAAAGACCTCTCTCCAGTTGCAGATGCTTTCGATTCCACCACGGCAATCTACGATGCGCCGATCGTCTCAAGCGCCCGGACTTCGTTCTGATAACGGCCCCTTTCCCGGTTCTAACTATTAACACGGTACAAGCGTTTCATCTACTACTTACCGCGATCTCACCAAAGGAGATTCAGTCACCTCGTAGACCTACCATAGATCTTCTTTCAAATTGACTTAATTGCCCATCCGCAAGTGATTGTTGGCTTTCAGACATTCTGTACATTCGTAGAACACGCTACCACAGCGCCCACATTCAGTGGATCGTGAACATATAACTTGTATCAATATGATACATTTCATACAAAATTTCCTGTTCAAATTTAATTCACATAGAATAATTCTTTCTTGGATCTTACCTTCCGTCAGTGAATGCTAAATGATAGAACATATCCGTTTTTTTTTTAAAGATAGTGTTGTCCATAAAAACTGCTGTCTACGAGGAAATTGTGCTCTAGGAGAGGACAAGGCTGACGTATTCATGATATTAACTGAGTACTTGCATTATCAATTTGAAAGACTTGAAAGTATTGTACAGTATGTCTGTTCAACTTTACATACTAAACTCTAAGATTATCTGTAGCCTCTTTTAATTCTTCGTCATTCAACATGAACCCTCTTCTACATTGACTAAGGCCTGTGGCCCAAGTCATGGTTGCTTAAAGGCCTTAAATAAAATTAAGATCTGCATCGTCGACGGAACATGCATGCTCTGCTTGTAACGACAGACCCAAAGAAGAATTTATGTCTATCCGAATGAACATCTCCATGAACAAAGTGTTAGTGGGCCAACGCAGGACCTTTGGCTACAAAATCCGTTCAAACGTCATCACGACCTTGATTTGTTGAGAATACATGCTATGTATATTTTTATTGTTGTCTTACATTGTTTTCTTTGTGATGTAATATGGATACTGTATGCCAGATGACGTCATACGTATTCACATGAACCTACTTGATTATTTGTTGTTTAGTTTAGAGACCTTTCTCAAAAATAAGATAAAAACGAGAATATTGATGTACTTTTGTCGAATTTAGCTACAAGTTTAGTTATCATTGTTAAGAAATGTCGATCTATTGCAAGAAATGAATGCTTCAGTAGAAGGATTTACATTTATGCTTTAAAAGATATACATTGAGGTAATCGCATTGTGTCTAATGAATATTGCTGAAGATATCAAATAGGCTGTATACGAAAAGTAGTAGAGTTATTGTTCTTGGATAATTGGAAGATCCTCTGGGCTAGTAGGACATGGATTTACAGATGTTGAACTAAAGCTCCCAGGTTAAATGTCGGCTCATGTTTTCACTGCAATAAAGATTTGGATTCACTTATCTTTGTGTTTACGGAACAAGTAGTCTTTAGCAATTGCTGTTGTCTTCTGTAGCATCATTTCCGTAAGATATACTTTGGCGTAGTACGGTAGGATGATGGCATCTGCAAATTCAAATCCACTACCCATTTTTTTAAAAAAAAAATCGATCCTTAAACCATGAATACGACAATTTACATAGAACAATATTCAACTCTTTTTGTGAGATGTATGAGTTCTCAGCACAAAAGAAAGTCGTTATTTATCGCCTCGATTGGACATCAGCTATACACTGTCTTAAGAGACTTGTGCGCTCCAGACTTAGTCAAAGATCAACCTTTCGATAAGTTAGCTGATAAGTTAAAAGAGTTTTATGGTGCGAGATCAAACTTTATAGTGGATCTATATAAATTTTATGCCATGAAACATCGGCCAGCATAACAACGTCTTGTCTGCCCATGATAACCCTCCTGGATGTCTTCTATCGATAATATAATCGGGGAGTAAGACAAAAACCGATTGGACCGGTTCTGTAGGTAGTGAGGGTTAGGATATACGAGTAAGTTGAGTGGTGTCGTCCATAGCAGGACTTGAATCTGGGGCACATTGGCAAAAGTTAAAGGATCTTCTAAAGACATTTCGGAGGGACACTTGGAAGGATAACAACACAATTACCAAAATTTTATACTGCCTTTGGACGTAGTCTCGTTTAAAAAAATATCAGGATAGTAACATTTTTACATCCGATGATAATTTTTACTTCTTATATCCAATCTATTTATTTAAATCGACTCCGAACACAAATTTTACTTTCATTCTTCGTTTCTGGGGCGCAAAATATACGTTTTATTTACTATTTTAAAAAGTTTCTGTTCGAAATAGTAACCCCTGGATCTTGCAAATAAATCCCTGGAATTTGACACAATCAGAATATCAAACTTCGGAATGGTACTGCTTTGCATGTGGAAAGTCTGTATTCTTATTGGTTGACTAGACTAATGGAAAAATATCCAGATTGCGGTGTATAGTATAGAGCATGTTTACACGGTAATAATTAAGAATGATGTTACACGGTAATAAAAGCTTACCAACCAACTTAACCTAATGCTGTTTAGTAGTATTAGGTTTTGTCTAAGTTACATAATAACATCGTATCAAGATAACACTTATTACGAATCTGTACTGGAGATTCATAGACTAGAGATTCTACAGGTTCGAATCCTACAATTTGCCGTCCAAATTTAGGCCTTCCAGAGTTTCCTTAAGTTGTAACAGGCGAATACTGGGAACTTCCTTATTGAATGGAGAGTGTAAAGTTTTAGCGATACGTCCTGATGTCTTGAGCTGCTGTGAAGATCATAAAATATAAAGCTTTAAAATAAAGTTTTAACAGAGTGAAAGTGATTTTTGGATTATATAGATAGATTGAACTTCACTTGGCAATAAACGTACTATCAAAACTAAAATTAAATTCCTAAGATGAGTTTATACATGAAGTAAGGTTAATTTCTATCTGATTGTTGGACTACCTCACAAAGCACTATTTCTTGATTCAAGGTTAAAATTCCTTTGATTTTGCCTTATTAGGCTTGACGTGATACGACAAGTATTATTTTAACCTTGATACAACCTTGATTTTTACTAAATAAAATATGCTTGAATTTAGCAAACGAATTTCAGGCTTGATTATCCGTTGCCTAAACAAGGCACTTCGTAGTTTTGAAAACTCAATCATGATTGAAGCTTGATGCAACCTTTTTGCCTGACGCGACAAGCTTGTTTTCACCTTGTTGGCTTGACGTTTCAAGGCCAAAACAAGCTTGATTCAAGCTGATTTTGCTATGCGCGAAGTGAAGTCCTTCGTCGTTAGCATAGAATCATACATCCAGCTAAACGAAAAGTTAAGATTTTACTCTACCACTGCTCTGTAGTTTCTAATAACAGAAACAGTAAGATGAATGAAGGTCGTACTATCCACAAATCGTAAAATGTCATTCGTCCTTGAACTCTTGCAAAAAATTTGCATTATGCAAAATGAAATGATGTCACGACTGCAAGATAAAATGAGTTACATAAATCAAAACAGAGTTAGATCAAATTATCTTCATATAAGAACATAAACATGAGCATGTTTGAAATCATTTAATGCATTTTGCTTCTGACCACCCAATAAAGGACTTTTAGCTGTCTCATAGTGCAAATCTTGCGCAATTACGTGTAACAGTTTTTGTTTTATGCTTGTAAGAAAGTCTGTAAATTACAACATTAACTTGTTTTCGCAAGGTTGCCCTTTTGTTCTGTCTTCATATAATTATAATAATTAAATAGAGCTAACACTCCCGGAAAAATGAGAATAATATTTATAGTAATAGAAATTACGAGTTGGCATAGTGTTTTATCCAGACATAGTTTCGGAGGATGGGAAAGATATCGATCAGGGCCTTTCATCAGGTACCATTCCGATATTCCCTTGGTGAAACAAGACAAAACTGTAAAACCTCTGTCGGGATGGTCGGCCGCGGGGTTCGAACCCGAAAACTATTGCCAATCTGAAGTCCAGGGCGTTGCCGCTTGGACCACGGGGGCTGGTTAAAATAATTCCATGTTTACTATTGGAATCATATTGAGTTTCAGCACTGTGAGCCAATCAAATAGGGACCTCTTCCATGCAGATTGGGAGCTGTTAATGATAATGTTTCTTATACTATAAAAGATGTAATTATTTACAATTTTCAGATTTGCATCACTGTCTTTCAAATCGTTTCTCAGAAGATTACGATATGCATAGGAATTTATAATGCTATGTAGGAACATTAAACTTCTTCCAAACTCAACTGGAAACATGCTGTGATACATGAATTCATCCCTAATGTGTCATAGCTATTAAAATATTTTTTCGGAATTATATGAATATATTACTACAGTACATACAGAAAAAAAATATATTCGAATAAATTGAAATATTAGAGATGAAATAATATTATTTTTATTGTTTTCCAGTAGGTTCTACAAAAGGCTTAATTTGCCAAAGACCTCTCTATGAATACGAGGCATATTTTAACCCTCTGAAGAACGATTTGAGATACAGCGTTGAAAAACTTGGAATTACAATTAATTTTATCGTTTGTGAATAAAATGGACATTAACAGTTCTTAACCTGTGTAAAAGAAGTGGATAACAGAAAACAGAATTGTTTTAGAACTGCTGGAATCGTCAAGAAACCTCTAGTGAAATGGATTTAAATACATGGCGATGAATCACATATAACAGCCGATGTCTTTAATGTCTATTAAAAAACCAAGTTACTAATGGTCAAGGATTACCAACAGAGTAATAATTGGTTGTTCCATTATTATCGTGTTCAAAAGTAATGAAACAAACAAGAAAGCTAATAAATTATAATACTGTATTAACTTTATCAAATAAATAATTCATATTACAAATTACTGTAAGCTTTTTCTCTGTTGTCGGACATATTTAGCTACTGTTTTCAATGTGAGGTCATAATTGATATTATTATGCGTTTCTTTTCTAATAATTATTTCTTCTCTGTCTGTGTTGGTGAAGTAGGTGGCAAGGTTATGAAAGGAAATGAGTGTACAGACTTTCTTTTAAGCACAAAGTATAAATTATCGTATAAAATCACACTGTATTACTTTCACTGTGCGACACTATGTGTATGTCTGTTCTGTTCGGCTAATTCCAATAAGCACAATAATGTTGAGCCAATAACGCGAATATTAGTTGCTCGTTCTTCAAAAATTTCGATCGACATTATCGTGCTATGATATTTCTACATTCAATCAGTGTTGCCAACAATAATCACTTGAAAATAGCACAACAACAATCTAAAGGTTGCTAAAACTGTATGTTACCAATGTTAGAATTAGGCCTTTTTTGTCGCTAGAGTATGAACAATAGATAGCTAATTCCCTATGCACACTATAGAAATGTGATGATCTTTAGTAACTAAATGAGTATTCAAAATAGCTAGTTTTAGCTACAAAGTCACTAAATTAGTAACACTGATTTCAATACTATTCCTGAAACGTACGAAGCGTGTTGTATTTCAACCAGAAAACATACCAAAAAAAGGGGAGGGGGAGAATAATACATGAAGTTTAGAGACATACCCCTGACTGAAGATATCCCTTACGTGATATCAATTGACATCGGCCGACATTGTGTGTGCCCCAAATTTTCTATGTTATTGAAACATCAAATAGTACGTATAAAACATCTACGCACCATTCTGTCAGGGATTACGCCAGAATTTTTAGTTTGAGGGGTGTAAAGTAAAAAAAATGGGAGGGAGTTTTGCAAGGTTTCTATCCATTTTTGAGCTAAAAATTTTAAAGTTGGATGTTCTTGAAAATTTTTGGGGGTGACACCCCCACAAGAGGAGGGGGTCTAGAGAAATCAGTGCATTCTGTAATGAAAATACCGGCTGTGGCACCACGTGTCACTCTGACAATCAGTTTAGGTAGTGCATAATAGACGAATGTTTCTCGCTGGACGGCTACGTAGCGTAGTGGTAAAAACAAAAATACTACAAACAAATTACAACGTCCAAGGTTCGATTCCAGCTGCAGTCAAGGGCGAAAATATTCAACTCTACGTAAGAACGAAAACAGAATAGAAGATGTAGTGGAATAAAGACAGGATATAATGAAGACCCACTTTTTTTTTCTAGAACTGCTGTAAAAATATAAGTCATTCTCTTCATTTAGAACAGTAAACTTTTGTTAGTGAAAAATAGCGCTTTTCAATAGCGATCAACATCGATCCCCGGTACCGATCCGCATCTATTGATAAAATAGTTAAATACTTCACTAATGAATTTACTGTAGACATAAGTAAGATGCCTACTACCCTAGATGTAGTTAAGAATTTTTCTTAATTTGTCCAGGTGATATGTTGGGATGTTTAAAAGGTGCTTGTCGCTTCCTTCTTCATTAAATTTACCGGAAAATATATTGACCGTTGAACGTCATCGCCAAGACCTGTGACGTGCTTACGCCATAGTAAGTCGTTCAGCCCATAAATCGTAACCGAAAAATAATAACAATAATAATAAACATTTTGAAGACATAATTTTCTTAAACAATTCGTACTAAAAAGTAAATAATAATTTTGTTTATGCATGACTAAAAAGAAAAGCATGGGGCACTTTCTCTTATACAGTCACTTTATAAATTCTTCAATTAGCGCGCCGCATGCTTTTCCTTTTAGGCATGCATAAACAAAGTTATTTTTTTACTCTTTAGTACGAATTGTTTAAAAAAAGTATGTCTTTTTTTTAGTTACTTAGGTGTTTGGAGCTAATGTTTTGTGACTCAAATTCTAAAGTGTTCTGCAACCAGTCAAACGCAACATCTTTGCAGTGTAGTGTTTATTTTAGGATAAAAAAATCCATATTAAAAGAAAAGGTATTAAAATATGCT
Source organism: Lepisma saccharinum (assembly GCA_022664845.1). NCBI lineage: Eukaryota > Metazoa > Arthropoda > Insecta > Zygentoma > Lepismatidae > Lepisma > Lepisma saccharinum. The sequence continues at coordinate 13,061 of JAGDQP010007760.1, read as the reverse complement.
TTTAAAATGTATGAAAGTAATAATGGAATATTGTATTGTCATCCGACTTACGTCGCATGGGCAAAATTTTATGATTGTATGACGTCGGGAAATGAGTTAACGTTGCAAGAATTGAGGACACCACAATCCATTGTGAACTAAAGAAGTCTGTAAAAACATAATCAACCTCTGACAAAAGAACATGACTGTTAAGTGTTTTCTGTATTGAACTGGCCAGTCAAATTCCATTTTGACGCACTTCTAAAGGCTGTGTATGTTTTTATTTCTCTCTCTCTCTCTCTCTTCTGAACATCTGACAGCACTATCACTGTACAATACCATGAATGTTTAGTCAGTGAAAGTGTTTCTCCACGTTAAGAGAAGTGGGCCGGTGAGAGGTGGGGGGAAGTAGGGAAAGCGGCTCTTCGTTCACTCATAACATAAAGAACTTACTTTTTTTTCATACATAGCTTTGGGCTATATTTGTTTCAAGTGCAATGTTAATAATAGTTACTGTACATAATTTTCCTCCAGGACAATAAAAATACATATCCTATACAAGTTTTAATCGCGGAAGATTTTAGTCAGCAGATTGATTGAAATAGAACATTACTTGGAAGTGCTGCATATTATATTAATAAAAAAGTGGTTGTCTCTTACCGCACCCGGAAAATTTTGTTTGCATTACCTAATACCTTGCATAATCGATTACGTGTAAACACGATCAAAGTGGGGGGGTGGGTCATCACTTCATGTCTATACAGATTTTTATGGACGACCACTTTTTACTCTCAGCTTGTCTGACAGTCTGCTGTATCTCTTGAGTTTCAGTTAGTTGTACTTATAGTCATTGTGATATTCGTGATTGAAACAATCGTGTGTTTTATAGTTCATTATGGAGAGACGGCTGAAATATATGTTTGGTAGCAGGAACAAACCTCGAAAGATATTTTCACATTTTCCCCCTTCTACAAGAATCCCGAGGAGGTAAGTACAAACTTTCAATAACACAATATTTTTTTTATTATATCAAGTTGCAGCATAAAACTTACGGATTTGCGAAAATGGGACAGATTTGCATTCGGATCAGTGGCGGTGCAATAGTTTTCCACCCCCATCAGGCTCGTAGCCAGGATTTTGTTAAGGGACGGCACACAGATCAACTCTTTCTCTCTGTCTGTCTCTTATACATATATGATCCTTCTTAACCCAATAGTTAACACGCTTTTTGCACTTGGTACGCATGGTTCCGGGTTTGATTCTCGTCAGGGAATCTAGATTTTCGGTGCTGAGGCAGTTTAAGAGCTACTTACAAAAAGAATTAACGAATTCCAGTTCAGATTGCTAGAAAATAGCAGCTGAGTAATAATAATAATCTATATTTGATTTTACGTTCAAAAAGAACTTGTTTTTAGTCATATAAAATTATTCTCCGAAGGAATTCTTCTTAGAGAATCATCTGAATGGACCATTCTAATAGACTACTGCAATATTCTTCGAGTTTTAAAACGTGTTGTGAAGAACTAAGAAAAAATTGAATAATATTTAATATTCGTACATGCCTGACCAATATGTTTTACATTAAAAATTCTTATTTCGATTTTTGTAGGCCTATTAGTGAAAGCTGATTTCTGATTATTTACTTTGGAAAAGAACAGAAAGATCAAAGATGCTTGCAAGGTGATTTAAAATTTTGATTGTCTTTAAAGGCTAAGATGGTGATCGAATGTCTGTCCTATAGATCGGGGTTCTCAAGCCCCCGAACCGGAAAACTACTCGACAAATATGAAATATGCCCTGTGATACCAAAATAGAATGAAAGTTGTCTGATAAAATTCCATGGTCAGACAGTAAAGCTACCCGTAAACGTAAACGAATATTGCAAAACGTTAACACCACGAAGGGCTGTGAACTATTCTAAAATTAACCTCTTATTTTTAATTTTCAAATGTTAAGGAAAAGGAGCATGAAATATTTCTGGGGTACGTAGACACGCATCCAGGATATCTGAAGAGGTGCTCCCTTCTCGTACACTAACTTTTGTGAACTCATTAAATAATCACTTACATATAGGAGAAAAGATGCGATCCCATCCTTAGCAGCTAACTGATAAAAGTCAACAATCGTAATCACAGTAATATGATACATTTGTAATTTGCTCTTTAACGTAGATTTTGTGGCCACTTTTACAGCGCAATTTTCAGCCAACGTTTGTCTCTAGCGAGCCGACTGAGAACATATTCTACGTTGATTTCAATGTTACCGTTCATTGACAAGTGTGTAAGACCATTTAATCTGTCCTCTGTTATAGACGAGCGAACGTTTTGATTTAATTATCGCTTGAGAAGCAACGTTCAGGATACACGTTGTTATAGGTATAGTAACAGGAATCTGCAACAGCTTGTAGATATTTTGGCACAGGTCTTCTTAAGAATGAATCAAACCATCAACAGCTGTAGGAGAACTCATTTGCAGGCACATTTTCCCACTTGTTTTGCCACAATTCGAATTTTGCTTTGAGTATATTTTCTCCTGCCACATCATCATTATAGGGAGTAGCTTTTCGCCACATAGTAGTAACCTGCACGGGCCGGGCTTGGCCCGAGGCACGCTGCTCGGCACGACCCGCGGGTCGGATTTGGGCGGGCCAGCTCCGTTATTTCTTTGGGCCGACACTGCTCTCTCTTCAGGTCGGGCCGGGCTCGGACCGATTAATTGCACTTCTTTAATAATTACTGACTTTCGTTAAACGATAATTGGAATAAAGCCAAACGTTGAAGTCTGTGTGCACGTGGAGTGAAAGGTATTACAAACAATGCAATATTTACAGTAGGTGTTGCTTAACGTATCCACTTTCGCTATATAGAGAATTAGATTGGACCAGGCTTGGGCCAAGAATTTTTAAAACTTATCTGGGGCCAAGATTTTTTAAAACATCAGGCCAAAAACCTCCAAAACTTTCCGGACTCGAGCTGGGGCTGGGTCTATGTACATTCGGGTTGGATTGGGCTTGGGCCGAAAAATTCAGTCCGTGCAGGTCTCTACCACATGGTGAGTAGCTTTTCGATTGGGGGGGAGCAAAGTGAAAATAGCTTTCTAATTTGCATATTTAATAAATAAGATTGCCTTGCTCGCAAGTGGTTAGTGAGCAAAAAGCCCCTTGTTCCGACATCTCGGCGCACAATATAGCTGTGAAGAAGGAGCCTACTACTAGAATTGAATACCAGCCATTACTATGACTTCCATTTCGGGACAAAGACAAGAAAAAAGAACAAATTTGCACTGCCTACAGCTCATTGTATGTAAAGAAAAGATTTAATTATTTTTAAAGTTTATAAATGAAGAGGGAAGAGTTATCTATACTTTATTAATAAACAACAGAAACATGTAAAAATTCTGTACATGTTAATGTATGTTTGTTTCGAAAAATTAAGAATCGCTTGAAAAGATGCTATGTGCCCGTAAAATTAAAAACTAGCCCTAGTCATAAGGGGGGCACGTGCCCAGATGCCCTCCGTTGGGCTACGGCACTGACCCCCCATGGGTGGACCACAAATAGTCCACGAAATATTTGATTGAGTATTTTTTTAAATAAACATATCTTAATAAAATTTACATCACATTGGTAATGTTCGGTACAATGTACAGTCGGCGCTAAAAGTTTGTATACAGTCGTAAAATTTCTTGACCAAATAACTTAATAATTTCTTGACAATAATAGACTGATTGATTACAGGGCTGCAAATTGAACAAAAAAAATCATGTTTTTTTATTAATAGGTGAACTTTATTCTTTGTTCCTATCTGATCATGAATATGAAACGTAACTTGTTTTTCCGTAAGAGTTTATTACACTAAATAAACGAACAGGTAAATGTCTGTACCAGGAAAATGTTGTTCCACAGGCCAGCAAGCTTTTTCATTAAGTCTGGAACCAAGAAGTTCAACAGGTTCTTTAGATAGATTTAGTTCTCTAACTAAATCATTGAGCTCGCTTTGAGTAAGCGGTATAGTCACGAGATCCACTAGTGGGGGTTGTAAACGTCATCTTCCATTTCACTTCTCTCCACTGAATCACTTTGTGAACTAGGATCACTTACAGACGCACGGAACAGGCAAGTCTGTGCCGTGCAGCACAGGTCTCATTGCAGAGGGAATAGTGGGATGCATTATCCTCTTCTTGTTTCTAGTATTGCACGTACACTTTCACAGAAGCAGAAGTAGCAATCGTCGCGCTGTGGTGGTTTTTGGCCTCCCTCCACACCATAGATATTGCAAATGTCACAGATGGACGCTTTCCAGTGCCCCAGTTCCGTAAAGATTCCACACAGGTTTTACATTGTGTGAGGCCCACGATTTGCCTTGATCTCTAAGTTTCATATGCAAATATGTGGAATATGCTCTTCTTATAAAATCTGTAACTTCCTGTCTCTGCCTCCGTGGAACAAATTCACCACAGATGTAATAAAATAAAATACATCTGGGCTATTCTTACAACCACGAACTGTCATGACCATACCACAGTAATCCAGCAAACTACGCAACAAAACTTTAGTCTAAAAGATTAATCTTCCATACCATTGAAGCGCATCAAGACTTGCGGCAATTAAATGTGAAATTTATTTGAAATTAGATAACAACGTTTAATATAGAATTATTTTAAATAGTTATGCAATAAACATGACCATTTTAGTTAATTAAATTAAATGAATCTTCCCTATATTTAAAGCACATTCATCTTTGTTACTTCCTGGATAATTTCGTAACATGCTAGCAATGAGTAAAGGTATTTACTCAATGATGCTAGTGACATTTAGCGACAACTACTTGAATCAGGCTTAAACATGCATACCGCAACCAACATATATATATAAATGGTGAATTGTAAGAAATTCTTGCGTGATATGAGAAAACTAGTGCTAGTTTCGTTATCAGCAAGTTCAAATACGCATAAAACAACCAAAATTATAACAATAACAGAACCTATCCGGCCCTGTGTTATGGTTTCCTGTAACGTAAAGAAAATGTGGTTTTCTGCAAATTAAAAAAAAAAAAAAAAATCTGTACTCAAAACGATTTTTCCATTCCAAAGATATTTGTAGAAGACCTTACGACGGAGTACAATCTTTTGTTGCTGACTGTACATTATAAAATTATATTGTTCTTAATATCTTATTTATCAACATGAGGGTGGATATTTCTACTTTCTGATGGAACATGGGCCATCAATGCTCACCTTTTGTGCCTTCTCTCATTTGGATGAGGTACTAATATACAAGTCGAATAATTACTGACTGTGTCTACCTAGCGAAATGCTATCCTCTCGCTACATCTATCATAATAATACCTTGTAAGTTCTGTCGCTCTCCGTACTTCGAATACTCGACGTGCATTAGTCTCACAAGATTGCCGTAGTAATCGTAAAGTATGACCATCCAAAGAGTGTACAATGCGGCCGCAGCAAGCGTTAATAAGTGTACTCAATCGTTCATGCCGACCTCTACAGTGGTCTGGACTAAAGCGCTCTGGTACGGTGTTCACGAGAGTTCGAATCCTACCTGGGGCGTGAATGTTTGTGGATTTTAAAAACATTGTACTTATTTAATCGTGGCAGGTCGGAGTCAGTAGTTACAAAAAATGGCCCAAATAAAATTAAGTTCATCGAAAAAAATAAAAGTTTTTCAAACGTTGATATGCAGGGGCGAATTTACGTAATAGGTTGAGTAGACAGCTAGCTTTCCACTACGCAGCAATTTTTTTCGGAGGCGGAATTTTCACAAATTTTTAGTCATTTTTTTTAAAAATTTCAGTTTGTCCGTCTATTTGCCTGTCTGAATCTCAGGCTAGCGCCTGAAATAAAGCAGGTGGAAAGAAACTTATTTCAGATTTGGATTCAGTAATCATGTTGTATCCGGCCGCTTTTTAATCTAGTTACTCTAAAACTTACTATGTTTTTTTCATTTGGTTAGTTTTACCTATTAAAACAATTCTCGAAAGTTTACGCGAATTGCAAAAAAAAATAAAAAAATATATGAACTTCAAGGTTAAATATTTGGAAATGGGAAAGTGCAAAATATTTGAAATGGTAGTTAATCATTAAGAAATGGCATTCGAGAATCATCCTATTGCTAGTTAATAAAATATGTACGTTTCATTAACTTGTTCAGCAATGGTTTCCATGTTACAGGCTGACAAAAGGTTATAAAAATTGGCCATACGTAGAATGTAATGATCATCTTGATTTTTAACGCGAGGAAAAAATTCTGTAGAGGGGCATTTAGGTTACATCAATGTAGTTACTTACAGGCATTTAGAGAATAAATGTTATTCTGGTTCCCATGTTACATTGGCGACCATAGTCATGGCTCACTTATTGCGCCGAGCCTGAACTATCCCTATTCCTTCGCTTCCATAATATATTAATAATAACTACTCGTGGATTGTACACAGTGAGTTCAATGAATGAGTTGGTTGTGTTTCTAATGATAAATGGTTAAAAGGGCTAAAGTAAATGCTGTTAACGTAAGTTTTAGAAGGAATCAGTGACATTAGATTGATACTGTTTGAACTTCATGCTCTTATTAATTTATATTTCACGAGCTATGCAGAAACCTATTAGTGAAGACAAGGAATCATACCGACATTCGTCTGGAATACTAACTTTAGTCCTGAAAGACTTTAGTAAATGATAGGAGGCAATAGCGACTCGTCTGTTTCTTTCCATGTGTCTCTATCCGAAGTTTGCAAGCATAACCATCAGAGTAGGGATGTTCTGAATTCGGAAATCTCGGAATTTCAGAACGTCGGAATTGAAAAATATCGGAATACCGGAATCGAAGAAAATCCGAATTCCAGAATTGACTGCACACTTCCGAACACCACTACATCAAACCATTCGGATTGAATAGACATAAACTTAAGCTGGGCTAACAACTGGTTAAAAACAGGTTGTAGATGTGAAGACATAATTACTTAATTTCTTTCTTGGTTTTCTAGAACGAAAGACCGATGAGACGAAATAGAATAGGTCAGATATCATATAACTGACTAAAACGTCATGAATTATTAAGGTTAATCATGAACGTTCTATTAAATATTCGTGTCTCGTTTTTTGTGTCAAAGAATCATCAGATACAAAGAATAAGAGACGCTTAAAAACGTACGATATTTGTAGTTGAAATATGTAAACAAACTGTGACCGAGCATTTATATTGTGTCAAAGGTTGACCTTTTTCGTTTCGCTTATGAATTTACATAATTGTAGAAAGTTTCTTGAACGTTTGTTGAATATAAACAACGCAGCAAATGCTCCACAATATTTGCTGACGTATTTAGGTACGTAAAAGAGAAATGTTGCTATTGCGATTTTTACCGTATATAGGCCCCTATAGTTATAGTTATGGTAAAAAAAAAATCGTAAACATAACAACAGTGTTGTTAGTGAAAATAAATGTTTTTCTAATCCACTTTTCATTTAAGAAGACGTATTTTACATTCGACCAGTGTTAGAAAATACCGTGAAGGTTGCACACAGTGATTCCGCCAGACCCCTTCCTGTGGGGATGTCACCCCCAAATTCTCAAGTGTACCCCCCCACATACAATTAAAAAATACCGATAAAAGCAGTCCAAACCTCCACTTACACGCTTGCAATTTTGACTTTACACCCCTCCCAAACTGAAAATCCTGGCGGAATCCCTGTCTGCACATTGGTATAGATATTATAAGTGAAGATGAATAAATTATTGAATATCCGAATGGAATATGTACTCTTTCTCAGAAGTGCAAATAGTATTATTAAAAAAAAAATACTGTGCAGAGACAATATGTCTAGATCGTTCCACTGAAATCTGAAGTATGTTTCTTCCTACTTACTATCGTTAACACGCTAGGCTACTTGAAAGACTGAGCGCATTTGGTGCATATATACCGTAAGGGTAAAGTTCTACCGCCATTGGAAAGCAAATGACTGTGTGAATGAACGTCATAGAATCCCACTCAGAAGTCAGTTTCTATCTACCTCTTTTCGTCTAGACGCAAATGTTCGATAGAAGCTGAATGCATATCATGACCTCCCCCGCAAAAAAAAAAATCTTTAAAAAAGGCTGGAGTCTTATCTGATTTATAATCGCAATAAATCAAAGTTTCTGAACGTAAATTCGAGGCTGATTTATCTTTGCCTTCTATGGTTGATGTGATAAAGTTGAATCATTTCTTTTTCGATTCACTAAAACCGAGAAAACATTTTTTTTTATTTCTTAAGAAGTATGATTGATTGCTAAATAATTAAGCCCCTGAAAAGCAGACAACCCGGAATGCATACATATGTAGCAGCGTTGCGAACCTTCAAGGATAATTTCACAACAATCGTTGTTGTTGGCTAGTTTCCCGCCCGGTCGGCAGACTGGTACTGCTCCTCGACAAATTAATAGATTTAATTTTTTATCACTTATTTTGTAGATTTCGATATTGATATAGTTTACATTTCCTTTCCAAAACAACAAAAAATAGAAAATGTGCTGGCATCTTTTGAATAGTATTATTAAATAATACTATTTACATCAAATAAATCTCTATTTTCTCGCCACCTTGAAACTTGAAACTTTTTCCCTATAGTTTGCCGATCAAGTAAATATTAAATGGTTGAAAAACACTTGGCTAGTTGTTTTCTAAATCGAACTTTAAAGAGTGCAAATAAGAAGTTCAAAGAAAGTAACTTTAAAGCAATAACATGTGAAGTATCTTTAAAAATGTAGCAAAGAAAATAAAAATTAAATCATTTTTCAAATTAGCCCAATAATATTATTAGTCTTATTATTTACATATTTTCTTAATGAGCAAACCGCCTACCTCCTTTTCCCGTGTACAATTTCGTTAAGATTGGGTACAACCTTTAGCTCGTTCCTCCACTTTGAACCGTCCATTACTCGATAATAGAAGCAGTCCAAATCTTTTTTCTTAGTGATATAAAATTTTGGGATTCTTTTCCGAGCGAATTTCAAAAGTTGCGGAACAAGTTAATTCGCTCATAAATTTCAGCGATGGTGCTAGGCATAATATGCTTATCAAAGCATCAGACGGTAACAATTTCGCAAGTGGAAAAGTGTAAGATCAGCTTTCACACAGGCGCTCGCAACGTGCCTTTGCTTGCGAATTTGGCTGAATAGCCAATTGAAACAAGCGGTTAAGCTGTACGTGTAACGCGAGTTTCTATTGGTTATCCATAGAAATCGTAAGTAATGCACGCAGCGAGCGCCGGGAATGAAAGTCGGTCTAATATTTGATGCTGGTTTTCATGTGAATAGAGAGTGTACCAATGTTTAAAGGGAGTCAGTACCGACCGGAACGGCATGGCGGTAAGAAATATAGAACCGGAACGATGTTCCTGTAAGAATAAATAGGAACGGTATTCTTGTAAGGCTATAGTTGTTTTGAAATTGTAGCACGTTGAGTCTTGTCAGAAAGCATTGTTTTCTTCATTCAAGATGGTCATATTTTTATAATATCCAAGAATAAATATTGTTTGATCTGAAATTAAATATAGCGTAGCCATGCATCACGTCGAACAGTGCGAATTAGAAAGCTTAAAGTTAATGTAAAGCAACGATCTCCAACAAAAGATGGCAGCACTATCTCCGTATGTCTTTTTTTTTTTTTTTTTATCGTCGCACAAAATTTCAATGCTGCTCCTACAAATTCAAGCCTAGAGAGTTTTAACTTTCAGGGAAGAAAGTTCATAACTAATTCAAGACATCGATAAATGTCGATCTTTTATTTTCGTTTTTCTTCATTGTTGAAATCGATTGATTGTTGTTGTGAATATCGAAACATATAAAAATGAAGCTCTTTCAACAATGAACAAAAAAGAAAATAAAAAATCGGCATTGATCGAACTCTTGAATTAGTTATGAACTTTCTTCCTTGAAAGTTAGAACTCTCTAGGCTTGATTTGTTAGGAACAGCATTGAAATTTTGTGCAATGATAAAAGTACATTAGACATAAACGGAGATCTGTTGGTGTTGCCATCTTTTGGTGGGAATCGTTGCTTTACATGAACCTAAATATAAGTTCTCCTTCCTCACTTTTCGTGTGAAAGTATTTTCCAGAAAAATGTTATTCTTAGGTTTTGTGGAAAACTGCCCGTATGTGCGACATTTGGGTGGGTGGGTGGAAATAGAAACTTATCGTAGCAATATATCCCCTACCGAAGTTCGCAGATTCGTAGTAAAATACACTGCCAGGATGAGAGTGAAAGCTTATCCTGGATCACTATAAAAATCTACTGCATCTACCAGTCAGGCTATGCTCTTCAAAAAGTAATGGATGAGAGGATCGCAATAAATTTGAACACGGTTATTCAAGCTCTAGTGGATGGAATTCCCAACGAAGAATGTATGACATAACCGGGACAGAGCAGGTATTAGTAACAACTTATCGATGGTTTCAGAGTAAAGGCGTGTATAGAAATCCTACAAGGAATTGCAATAGTTACTTTTTTTTTGGTCATTAACAATACCGTTCCAGTAAGAATTTTCATCCACCTCAAATACTGGTCTTAACTTCAATCAAATAACAATGTGGTGTGATGCTTCCTGAAAAACAAATTGAGATGGTGAGAGAAATTTTGTCATAGTAACGTTGCTGTAGTGTGAAGCGAGGGATTTACAAACCAAATGAAAAATTTGCTGGGTTTCTCTCTACAGAAAATATATCGCGATGAAGAACAGCTCAACCTTTACGTTATGGGAGTAAAAGTTGAGTCAATGATTAGCAGAGAAAATAGCTGACTTGTTAGGATCCATCATCTATCATGTGAATGAAATGTTTCAAACTTTACGTAACACTTGATAGCGTTACACATTATGTTATAATTATGGTGACACATTAGAGATAATGGACTTGAAATTTCCATCAAGTTCATCGTGCTTTCGAACCCATGACCTTCTAATCGCGATAAAAGCATTCTACCTCCTACTCACAGCTCTTGGCAAGTAGTGTTTAGAACAAGTGGGGTTCAAAGTACGAATCAAGTTACTTAAAAGATTGACGGATATCAAAATAGAAAGTTCTCAAAGCAAACAAGGCAAGAAAAAGAGAGTTACTTAATCGACAGACAAAATAGTAATTGCCTTCAGGCCAGGGAGGACTTTATAATATGAATTACAGTCACTTATCAGATAAGATGACTACGTCCACCCATTTGATATCCGACGTTGTACCGTTAGCAACATAGTCACGTAACCACTGTGAACACAAACAGGTTTCTTTCGCCATCTTTTCATCTTTCTTTTTTTTTTTAATTGTTTGTCTCCGTCTTCATTGCCTTGGTTTCTTTTCCTATTTCTTATGCAATTTTACGGAAAACCAGGCTACTTTAGAAATGCAGTATATAAAATGTACGGAAGTCTGTCGTGCAGTTGATTTTTGTTATTGAACTAGTAAGGAAAGTGTGTTGTTGCTGAGAGATTGTAAAGTTACATTGCTTACTCACGTTTTTATGCTAAGACACGGAACAGGCTAAGACGATTCTGTAGAGTGATAGCTTTTGCCAGATGCGTCATTTGGGGGGGGGGAGGCAAGGGGGAATTGCGCCCCTTGAGTTTGAGATTATAAACGAACTAAAAGGTTAAGAAAAACGACATAAAACACACTCAAGAGCAAATAAAACACTTTTTTTTTCAATTTCGATTTTTCGTAGCAATTCGGAAATAAATTTATAACTAAAACAACTACTTGTGACGTGCTACGTAATGTAGATTTAGTGAGTTTTAGTTGTCTGTTATAGTAAATTATTTGGCGCCGACCTCATACAAAAAAATTGTAAATCAGAAAATGGTTTTAAGAAGAGTTTCTATTTATACTTATAGTGGGTTTTTAAGTCAGGCGTTTATCTTCGTCTTCTATGAAGAAATTTATATCTATGTATTCTTTTCATTTTATACCAGTACCGATCAAGAATAAATCTGCATTACGTCTTCATGGAGTTACCACCGAGAAACCCTGTGCGGCGCTTGTCCAACATTGACTAGACTTATCATAGCAGTCAGAGTTGGCGTGGGTCAATAAAAATTATACCCACTGACCCACCACGCACCTTGACTTACTGACCCATAGCCCACCGAGACCCACTGACCTACTGAGGATGTAGGAAGGTAGACCGCCAGGGCCTATATTGCAGGTACCATCCCAGCATTTGCCTGATATGACTAAAGAAAAAACTTAAATAAAACTCAGGATGTTCGGTCTTCGGGATCGATCCCAGGACTTCCCGAATGTTAAGTCAACTACAAGTATCTACCACTGAGCAACGGCCGCTCGGTCTCACATTACGAGAGTAAGACTACAATGGGAACATTGATACATAAATTTCATCATCATATGTAGGAAGATTTGTCCTCTGCTCTGAGCGATGGCATTGTTCCACATGAATTTCGAATATAACTACGATTACATTCATTCCATAGCCACCAAAGCCGAAGCGGATCACCGGGTCAATTTTTGGACCCGGTCCTCGGTTTTTATACTCGGGACCCAGTGTGACCCGACGAGTAAAGCAGAGATTTAATTTTTTTTATTTATTATACTAATTTTGTAGATTTTTATGATATTCAGTGAAAATCTTGTTTTATATTGCAGATATGAGTTACATGGATTTAGGGGCATACTTTTCGTAATATTTCTGAATGTAAAATAGTGAAGAGGATCATAATCGTATATATCCTCATGTAGGCTTGCAAAAAAATACTTAAATGTTTGTCAGTAACACTTGTTTCATTAATTTACATCTTTTATACATATATATATATATGTGCGCTCCTGCGTAGCCTAGTCGGTAGCGCGCTCGACTTCAGTGCGAGCGGTCCTGGGTTCGATTCCCGATGGGGGCTCAAATATTTCGGTGTTGACCCAGCATCGTGAGGACAATTGGGGAGCTGCTGTGAATAAAAGACAGTGGCGATCACAGTGAGAGCTACGGCTCTCCTCTCCCAACCCGTCTGGTCAGCGTGGGAGCAGTAGACCAACTCCTTCCCTTCGGGGAGAGGCCTCATCCACTAGTGGATTGAATATGGCTGTGATTTATT